>OX596246.1:7571285-7638520 GCA_951394255.1 Polyploca ridens | reverse complement strand
CCGAATCATTCTTTTGTCGCTCTGCAAATGTGCACGGAAAAGTCAACCATTGGTAAAACCTGCAACAATGTAACAATCCGTTAATTGTAAGTAAACATACACGAAAATGAAATTATTTGTTTGTATTCAACGCATGACTATAATATACGAAAGGTAGATTTTCATCAAATTTCCATTTTAATCAAATATGAGCGGAGTAAGCCGAGCTGCGGACAATGGAGTAGGTAACGGAAAATGTTTGCCTAACAGACCTAACCCGACATTCGTAATTTAATGTAACACAAACACGACAACAACGTCGCACTTCTGAACGAAATTTGCCATTTTCATTGTTCGAGCTTTAGTGATGGAACATTCTCAGGATTAGCGCAGACGTTCAATTCCTGAATAATATAAGCAAACCTTGCATTCGATGTGGCACATTTATTCCAACATGATTTATAAAATGTCTCAGATTCTTACTTAATTCAATAAATATTATTATACCATTTTCATGTAAAATGTTGTCAAGACGAGACCATATGGCTCGCACTGTCAAAGAGTTATCAAATCTTATTTAGAACTAAGCTTTATAACTCTATACTCGTCCTAACTCTACAGCCTTAACTTCACAAACTCTACACCTTAGTCAAAATATGTGGCTTGGCCATTTCGCTACCGTCACATGGGCGTAAGGTGTAAGACCCCTAGTGGTAAAAGTTTTTTTTGGTTTTTGTGTAGTAGTAATACTATAAATTGCTTATATTTTTTATATTTTTACTTAATCTGTACTTACGTGCTTCATGGAAGAGCGGAGCCTTCTAACAGAGGTTTTCTTTTACTTAAAAGTTAAAGTTTCAAGTTAGTGAAATAAATGATTTATTATTATTATTGTTATAATACTGGCTTACATACCTAAGCATTTTGATGACATCAGTGAGTCAGTGACGAAAGCGGGTTTTTTTTTTATATCAATAAAATCTAAAGTATAAAAGGTATGTATGGTAGAGGTACAATATTATGGCATTGGTACTTTATATGTTTAATAAGTCCACTATTGACATCATATCCCGAGAATTTTGTTTATCTGGTGTAATCCAAACCCAAGTTATGAGGGTACAAAAAACGACGAAGCGCTACGAGAAAAGGTAGGTTGCGTTGGTTGGTACGCTTGCGCTTCGCTTAGCTCGTCTCAGTGGGGGCAGATACTTTATGGATATAATGTAGGTAGCAGTGATAGCGTTAACATTAAACGACATTTGAGTGAGTGACGGCGGTGACGTTTACAGACGCATTTGGTTGCGCAAGCGGTCACAAAGAGCGGCGGGAAGTAAGGGAGATCGTTCATCAATCACCCGGGTGACATGCAGAAGCTTTGTGGCGCCCCTTATTTTGCTGCACAGACCTTCATATCGTCGCATTATTAACCTATTTAATCAAAATATAAACAAAAAAACTTATTCGTTTCAAAATGCTTCTTTCAACACTGACAACAGCTTTAATTGACATTATTTTATTGATCAAACCTTTTTAACTATGACGACACGGTTAGGTTTTGTCACAATCCCAGAGAGTATTTAACACTGTCATGTGAAGGGCCTACTGTAACTAATATAAATTGAGCTTTCATCCGGGGAAAATCAATTACATTTTGCGTAATATGGCCACAAATTAAATAAATGAATTATGATTTGATTTATGTTAAAATTCTGAGGATGTACGTACATATTTGAAAAACTTTTCAACAACATAGTGAAAAAAATCATTATTACATCTATCCACGCAAAGAGTATTCCTGGAAGTAATTAACAACCCAAAAGTGATCGGAAATAAGCTAAGAAATAGGCCTACTAATACCTACGCTTCGGTATTCCGCCATTCAGAAAACTGAAAACGATTTATTTATTGCTTATTTGGATTCATCGACCCCGTTCAAAGTTTGTCATATTTTTATAACCAATCTAGAGCAGCGAGATCCTTGGTTCATTTCAGTAATAGCCAATTTTAAAGACTGAACGAGCTCTTAGTTATTGGAAATCTGATAAAGCTAACGTTGTTATTAATTGTAAATTGTGAAGCTTTAAAATCCCGATGGTGTATTTTCCACAATGCTGGCATGGCATCAATCTGTGGGTAACATGTTAATCTTTTTAAGCGTGATCGAGCTTCGCACGTCGTCTCGTTCAAGAGAACTCGCCGGTTGCCTAGCGCACTCCTGATTCCGCTTGTGATCGATCGCTTGACTCCCCAAGACTAAGTGTGATCCATAAACGTTATTTAATATACATATCACGGGGTGATGCCTGAAAGTATTACCCTTAAGTACCTACCTACTTAAATTGTTAAAAATGAAACATCCTAATCCTAACTTTCTGACTATTATTATATTATATCCTAGCTAGTCTTCAATAAATACCAAAGTTAAAATATGGAATACTAACCCAAGATTATTTTCTTCGAACCAGCAGAAACAAAATAAAATTCAAGTTTGAACTACAATACCATTGCTAAGAATCCATATAAAGAAAATTTTCAAAACAGTGCAAACAGTAATTGGCTTGTCCATTGAAACGGGAGCAATTCATCTGCTATGAAATTACACGTCCAAATTAAAAGGTTTCGTAGTAATGAAAACATTATTAGGTATTTTACAAAACTAGGTTAACACTAACGTGCTCGTGAATGCAGGCACTAAGCTGATAATGATTTGTTATTTGGTAAGCTAATAACAATCACGAGGGTGCTTGCTTGCAGGAGCAGCGAACACATGTAATTGGTACCCCAATTTATTTACGAAAGTTTCTGTCTCTCCCAAATGTGCAAAGTTGGATTACCTACCTAACTCTTGTAACTCGTCGTGCAGGTGTTCAACAAACTGTTAATTAATTTATGTACAAGGAAATTTATTTCGTGAAGGTACACTTAATTGATAAATACCAAAAGAACTCGTTAGGTCGGTAACGTAGCGTCGGTTTCATTAGGAGCGAGCTACACGCTGTAATCAATTAAATTAATGAGTAAAACATTAGAGGTGAGGAGTGGGTCGTTTCATAAATTAAGTGAGACGTTCGGCGTGGAACCGTTTTATCATTTCATTGTTTCAGCAGTAATATTTTATAAGACAAATTTGAAAGAGAAAAAAAATTCATTTTAATGGCTTGGCATATCCTGTAACGATGCGATGGTGGGGCAGCGGGTGTGGAGAAAGGGCGGCGCACAGGCGGCTGGCGGTGCCGGTGTGCGGAGCGGTGCGGCGGATCGGGCCCGCTTGGACAAGTGGCGAATTGGCGTCATCAATCACAAGCCAGCCGTCCGCCGCAGAGCTTTAATGGGCGCACGCTCGTCTTCCAGCCGCCCGACACGCTCCTCTGATCAACTCCACATCGATTAAACTGCACGGGAACACCTACTAAATCCGAGATTTAACATTTGGTTATATACCTACCTATCAGACAATATCGCGTTTAAGCTGTGAAACTTTTGGATCCCAAGATGATCCTAAGTGACCTTTTATTGTTCACTTATGACATGACTATCAGTTTAGAAAACATTTTATTTTATGGCAGTGACAAAGCTTTCATTTTTCATTTGTTTCGTGTTCTTTCCCTAGCAGCAAGATTGCCCTGTCAAAACATACTTTTTCAGCGTTTCCATTAAAATAACAATACAACGCAAAAAGTTTGAAAAAATGTGGGGCAATTGCATGGCACATTTGCATAGTAAATACTGATGTAAATTCAAAACGTTTTCCCGGTTTAACTGTCGCCGCCCGTCTTAATGGACAGCAACGCGCTCAATCTCTGCGGCTTTAAACCCTCCCGCAACAACCAAATTGGTTACTTCTTGTCGTTAGCTTATCTCTGGAGTCTTCAATTTAAATATCCATTTTATTTTTACGTAGGGTATATTAAAAAAAATAAAAAATAAATAAACAATATTATGTAGATAGTCCTAAACGTTGCTTGTCTGCAACTGCTTATGGTGCGTCCATGCTACGCGAAGCGAGCACGAGCCGAGCCTCGAACGAACAGGATTCGTCCGTTGCTCGCGATTTCAAGCGTGAGGAAAGGATGGCTGCAAGAAATTTGAAAAATAGGTTTTTAACATATCTATTGCTGTCGCGCTGTGCCCGAGCTATCCCGCCCGAGGGTGATAGAGACAACTACAGCTGGGACCGATTATACCTATTTAAATTAGACGAAATCGCTATTTCGTAATCCCCGGTTTCCTACTCCAAAACTGGATCGATTTAAAAAAAAAAACAAGAATCATAATAAGAAGGCCTTTGGCTATGTCTGTCGGTTTTCCTTTGTTTTATTATATTGGTCAAATTTGTTCGCTGGACGTCTGATAAGGGCGTTAAAAATGGTAAGTTTTTGTGATTTTAGAAGGCTCCTAATTCTTATATTAATTAATTTATGGAGAAAAACACAACCGAGAGACATACAGTGGTACCTACAGATTACATGGTAAAATCATCATTGCTCTAGTGTCATTATCCAGAGAGGAAATTGAGGATTACGTTTGTATGGAACAAATGCCATCAGCATTTCCTCTTACGAGCGCGATGCGAATCCCTGTGTTAATGAAAAAACTGTCAATCGGGCGGAGCGCAGTCGAGCACACGCTACGAATGCTCGTTCGAGGCTCGCAAGCCCGTCCACGCTACGCAAACGTGCTCGCAGTATGCTCGTTCGTGGCTCGGCTCGTGCTCGGTTCGCCAAGCATGGACGCACCATAACATATCTTTAGGGTACCGAACCGTAGTAGGTAAAAACGGAAGCCTTATAAGATCACTCTGGTGTCCGTCCGTCTGTCAAAGATGTTTTTTTTTATTCGTATAAAGTGTTATTATATAACAATGGTGATGATATTGAAGACTATAATAGTACTTTATGATACATGTGTGCAAAGTAGGTAATTACAGATGAGGCGGTATTAAGCGATAAGGAAGCAGAGAGTGTAATGATCAATGTACACGCGTGTCATACGACGTTTTTCAACACACACACAGCTATGCTCTGTTTTACCCGTTAATTAAGAATGCTTGGTCTACACACATATCACTTGCAGTGAGGTACGTAAAGTAAAAAGTACTAGTGCGTAATAAGCTACATTAAGATACTTAAAACGGTGCAATAAATGTCACTTTACGAGCGAGTGATTTGAAAAATTAATTTATAAATGAAGTAATTCAGGTCTCTATCAAAAATATTCAAAAATTATATTAATTTACTACTTTGTTAAATTTAATGTTTATTTAATTAAACATTCATAGTTTATTTAATTAATATTTTGAGCTGAAACTTTTTATAGAGAGTCTGTATCTGATGTAGTCTTCACCCCCTTCGGATGTATATATCCTTTCCGTTACACTCAGTATATAATATACTAGCCCCCGCGGTTTCACCCGCGTTTCCGGGATAAAAAGTCCTATGTCCTTCTCCATACCATAGGCTATCTGTATGCCAAATTTCATGATGATCCGTTGAGTAAGTAGTTGAAACGTGAAGGCGTAACAAACAAACAACGGCACTTTCGCATTTATTATATTAGTTAGTAGTATTTAGGATTACGATTATATATTTTATAGTCAGAATAGATAGTAAGTTGAGATAAGATACATGTGTGCAAATATAATATTCAAACCGAAATAAACTATTCATTTATTTCATTGACTCGTGAAATTCATTAAACTTATCGAGTATCTACCTAGTACAAGTAAAAAAATATTTACATAAGCTATCACCTTACTTCCCAGTAAGAAAATAACAGTGTAACATTATATTGTGTATATGTCCCACGATATTTATTTATATTCTAAAAGGGTAACTTAATTAGGGAATTATTAAAATATATAAAAAAGTTTACTTAATGTTAATGTGTATAAATTAAGTCAACTTTTTTATAATATAAAATATAACTTAATGTAAAATATAACTTTATGTAAAAAAAAACGGTGGTTATTTTAGTACAATAATAATAGTATGGAATAATAGAATGTTAAACTGTGGAAGGGTATAACGTTCCCAATCCTATATCATTAGTATTCCACGAAATAGCTGTTCAGAATGAAGTGCTATTAATCAAATCTCCAAATGCCTGAGTCGTTAATATAACTGCCTTCATCTATAGGACATTTGCTGTCATTCTATTGTACATAGATAGTATAATTCAACCGTAGTATGTAGATATCTTTTTATACAAATGTAGATGTTTCATACATAATTTAAAAAAAAAAACTAAAAATGTTTCATTGAAGACTTGAACGCTTTTTTTCTATAGTGCGAATGTGAATTATCATTATCCGTGCATTAGAATCTAACCCCCTTATTCATAATAAAGTCATCAAACTTTGATTAAAATTCCGAAGTCTTTATCTGACAGGTGACATTTAGTGATCGAAAGAGTGAGACGGGGCACACTAATACACTGATTTAGTTAAAAAGCGATTATGAATAAGGGGTTAGTAATTATTTTATACTCTAAACTCATGTTAAAAATGGTTGATTTTGCTAACAAGAGCCGACAATAATATCAGCAATTACTCTCTGCAAAACAAACAGATTTGTTACATAAGGTGTGCCCTGCAAAAGCGAGCGCTACATCCAAGCATTGTCGTCATTCATAATAATATTTTTAATAATAATGTTTATTGTGAGAGGTAGAGCGTAGCGTTTATTCGCTCAAAGAGCAGCTCGACTGGGGAAGTACCTCCACCTTACAAAATACCGCAGCCAAATAACTTTGTGTTGTGTAAAGTTGTGTCCTGAGTAAGGTCGCCAAAGCTCATTGGGGAGGGGGGAAAGGTTAACGCGTGAGCGATGCTTCTTGTGTTGCAAGCGTCCATATGGCTACGGTAACCGCTTACCATTAGGCGGGCCGTATGCTTGTTTAACGACTTAGTTGTATAAAAAAAACGTATACGTCGTAAGTATATACCTGTTCTAAAACAGTCATAACTTGTTTCGAAAATTACTGTGAAGGTAAATTTTAAATTTCACTAGGGATTTCGTTTTAGAAGCCTGTACAAAGTCGATGAGCAAAGGCCAAAATTACTTTTTTTAATATATTTATTTACCACATAAAAAAGTAATACAGTTTAGAGCCTGCACGGAAGCCTCGAGGGCTTATCTGTGTAGACGGTCGCTGCACAGAGCGATTATAAGTAGTTAGTTACATTTTTGTTTATTTTCATTGTAAATTACTTTACTAGGTATAAGAATTAGAAGCATAAGTTTTAAAAAAAATTGTTTGATTTTCCCTTTATAGCAGTCTGACTTCACTTTAGCCTTATGGGCACCCTTGCCAGAGGCCTTGGAGACCTTGGTGATTGTATATATTAGTTAAGTAGGTAGTCTTTGTATATATATAATAACTTTTAGTTAATTTATTTATTTAAAGTAAAAGTTAACTTCATAATAAAGAGGCCATCAATATTTTTACGGAAAGAAACTTGACTTTGTAAAGTTAACTAAGGTACTATTTCATGTGTCACCATGTAGGTACGTTATGTTATAAATATTTGCCATACCAAAAAAGTTACAGTAATAAATATCTCAATGCCATCAAAAGCCATCAACGTATGTTACAACATAATGAAGTCGTGGTTACACAGGTATCATGGTGCTTGTCTCATAAAGGTGAAGAGAGTGTCGGTCGATATCGGCTGTCGCTTTGAGAGGCTTGTGAAGAAATGTGAGGCTATTTGTGCTAGGCTCTTCGCGTCGAGCACCCTCCGGCCACGGCCCACAGCCCCCGCGCCGCCCCTCCGGCGGACAAACTAGATTACCTCAGCGACCTCGCCTCCAGACCCTACGTTTCAAATCGCCATGTTATACATCAATTTTCTAACAATACTATAACCCGTCGAGATTAAAATCTATTAAATATTATGTAGGGACAAAAGCCCCTGTCGTGACCAAAGTAAGATTTTACATAAAAAAAATTGTATCGTCTTGATTAGTTATATTAATAAAGCAGTTTCTTTATTTATCTTTTAGGTTTTGTAGAAGTGTGTATCCATTGACAAATATTTTATTTATTATTAATTTTTAAAGATGAAAGGTGTAAAATCACTACTGATCCAGTTGCGGCCACCCATTTCCACCTAAGATACCATTACCATTTCCAGGTAGAGGAATTCATTGACTGTCAATGTAACATCAAAATCAAGTTCCTAGACATTCATTTAGTATGCTTAATAAGAATCCACGCAACAAATAAAAATCTGAGCAAGATATTTATCGATTAATTACCAAGGGTCGCTAATGGTTTCTGTCAAGAAATTAACGGAAATTATTATTTTTGTTTTATAGTGTCACAAAAAAGTTCCAATACACTAACGGCGCCACTATAATTGCTCGTCAAAAGCGATAATCATTAAAGATTTTATTTACTATAGACAATAAACCGGACGGGCTTCAACGCCTTATTTATTGACTTTGAAAATTGCAATTCCCGCCTTATTCTACGCAATTTCTACTCTAGCGCTACACATTGTGTAGACTTAATGTGTAGACTTAAGAATGGTACTGGCCAAAAATTACCAAACAAATCAAATTTTCTTCTAACAAATACATTTATAGCTGTAAATTTCATACACCGAGTGCAAGTGCAACACAAAGCAATTAATAGACGCTACTACTAACTCCTCTGTCTAATTAAGCTAAATGCTCACGTAAGGAGAGAGGCAACCGCAACTATCAACTGTGTCGAGTTTCAAGCCTGCATCCTTCATATAGTCAAACCATTTAATATTATTTAAGATTGATATTTTTTGTAAAAGCAGATTATACATAAACACAACAAATATTTTTAAATGTCTTTAGGAAAGGCATGTGTTTGACCTCAATCTCTCAATGGTAAGTGATGATGTGGCCAAAGGTGGTAAGCACACAAAGCCTAGAAGAAGCCTAGAAGCCAGTTCCTTCTAGGCTTTGTGTGCTTACCACCTTCGACCGCATCATCACTTACCATGGTGAGATTACGGTCAAACACAGGCCTATAAAACAGTAAAAAAAAAACATCGGCTTAAAAGTAAAAAAGTTAGTAAGTAAAAGTATCAAGTCTCTTTTCTTTGATTTCATCTGATATAAGTTCTTTTTTATTTAGTGTTCCGTAGTCAACAAGGAACCCTTATAGATTCGCCATGTCCGAATTATTAATCGATAAATACACATATTTTCATTATTTCTACATGCTTATGTTACTTTTAAAGATATAAACGTTATTATGTTTTCCGATATAATTTTTATATTGTTTTCTATTTTTATATCATTAGCATTAGATAATTATGAACATTCAAACGCCGATCTCGATGCTCCTATCACCAAGAACCTCTTTTGTTTAGTAAAGCATGAATACAAAACAACCCTCAGATGGAATATAAGTAGGCCTACTGCGTAAATTTAGTATGATAAGTAACTTACGCGATTAACTTAGTTGCCAAAATGGGTCTAGGCGTGACAATACATAATTATGAGCCAAATCCTGGGCACGGAATACATAATAGTACTACGTACCTATCCTGGGTCAACAAGAGAACTTTACATAAAAGGATTTGATACAAATTGTGTTAGCGATATATCGTTCCATATAAACTATCAAAAGGTCATGTCAATCGTATTAAATATTGGTTGAATTCGAAAAACAAAACAGTGTTTAGTAAATCCCAAGTAGTCGTTACACTCCGGGCAAACATCGGGGACGACAAAGTCCGCAATACACGTAAAATCAATTTAGCAAAGCCACTTTGAGCCACACTGACCCTTACAGGTTTATTCAGTCTAACTTTAAATACCTAATGTGTACGTATTACTGCTGTTGTAATCCGCATTTATTTTTAAACCTCAGCTGGTCACTAACCGTTAACGATACGCGTTTAGCAATATTATTATCGTATGCATGGAAGCTGCACGAGAAACATGCTTTTTTTTGTAGCCGACACTTTTTTCCGTAATAATCTTCTGATCATGATATCGCAGCTTAGATGAAAAATAGTGATGTTATTCTATGGATCGGCATTTATAAACATTGATCACTGAAAATATAAATAGAGTCTGAGGATTAACTTGAATGTAATGCGTTCATAATTTTAAAAAGAACAGTATTTTGGTTTTTGTTATTATATGACTTTTTTAACCTGCGCAAGATTTTCGATAATATACTGTTAATCGATTAAAATGGGAATATGTTTTTACTCCTCTCTATCTAACCTCTTGTACGGCAAGCTCAAATGAATTCTTATAGAAAAACATACAATTCAACAAAAATTACATCCCACAAAAAACATTTTCATGTAAAATGATGGCAAAATGAGACCATATGGCTCACACTGTCAAAAATGTATCAGATTTAATGTAGAGCCAACCTTATAACTCTACACGCCCTAACTCTACAAGTCCTAGCTTTACAAACTCTACTTTTTAGTCAAAATATGTGGCTTGGCCGTTTCGCTACTACAAGATTACTTTTGTATGGCCATCTATAGCAAATACGTCGTAATTGAGTAACAAAAATAAATCTTGTAAAAAAAAAACATAAAAATACCCTATACATACCTCCTGGAGCAAACAACAAAGACTATAGAAATATTTGCTATTTTTGCTTACGATGTTTGTAAATAAGCTAATTAAAATAAGGTACAAGATATAATTATTTCTTTTATCCTTAAGAAAACAAGCGCCATAGCAGAAAGGTCACTTGGTACTTTGGTACCAGCAGATAAGAAAGTTAAAACCGCAAGGTTTTAAACAGAGCGAGACTTTCTTTTTATACAAGTCTTTAGCTTGTCGTGATAAATAAAATTATATGGTACCCTTTGAACTTATAAAGATTCATAGATATAAAGTAGTTTATATGTTTAAAATGGGACGTGATAACTAAAACGTTAAAAGTATAAAGTAAAGTAGTAGTAGTAAGTTAATCTTTGAAGGTGAGAAGCAAGTTTAGTCAAAAGATATATAAAATGTTGCACATGTATGTACCTACCTATTTCAAATACCGCAATGTAACAGGCACGCGGAAATACATCCATAAAAATGATAAAAAGTGTGCCATTACATAGGTGACGCAAAAACACCTCGCCGTTTTCCCCTTATCTCATTTCTTTTCACGTCCCAGGAGTAACATGATTTTGTAATAGGACCAAAGTAACATGCTTTCAACAAATACGAATCAACCAAGCACAATTTTTTCATGTAATCACACAGGGAGGTAAGTGAATTTAAATTAGAGAACCACATATTTAGTTTAAAATTATGTAGGTATCACTTTTGATTTCAATGTGTCAGATTAATATATTGCAATAATCAAGACTACTAGCCTCGTAGTTTTAATTGTTTTTTGGAGTCTCTGTGAATCTATGTTTCTGTTTGTCTATACAGCGTGTTGTGGAAAGGGTATATCCATTACAGTAATCCACTTTTCTGATACTAGGCGCACAGATCACGGAAGAGAAAATTTTATATTTATATTAGCAAGTGACGCAAAATGATAATGATCCTCATTGAGCGGTGACAATTTGGATATGTTTTAATTCAATTAACTTGGAAGCAAAAAATTGGTAGATATGAATTTTTGAGTAATTTTGTTGGAGTTGAAACTTTTTTTGAGAGACTCTCTATAAAATGTCCACTTTTCTGGTACTAGGCGCACAGATCGCGGAAGAGAATTTTTTTATATTAATATTAGCAAGTGACGCAAAATGATAAAGACCCTCATTGAGCGGTGACAAGTTGCTTATGTTTTAATTAAATAAACTTGGAAGCAAAAAATTGGTATGTATGAATTTTTGAGTAATTTTGTTGGAGTTGTCACTGAGAGACTCTCTATAAAAAGTTTCAACTTACGTGATGTAGTCTTCACCCCTTTCGGATAGATATACTCTTTCCGTTACACGTTGTGTATATTCTATGGCATCGTTAACCTCAAAGGTATATCAGATTTCAGCCCGGATTTTTAAGGTTCTAATCGAGTCGAGACCGATGTTTGATGAAATTTTGATCAAGTTATTTACGGTTTAGCATACGCCGAGTACGGATCTCGGTCGCTATTAGAGCTAGAGGGGTTGGGTATGATCCCTTCCGAATTTTTCGTGCTTTATGTTGGACCAGTCGTATGGGTAGTGAGTTGACCAGTTGTAAAACAAAATAAAAATTCAAAAAAACCAACTACCTACTAAAAACTTGAAGCTTTAAAAACACCCAAATAATAATTAGGTCAGTCACATGCCCCTATAGTGGATTTGTGAGCTGTGAGTTATAGCGATGTTTTTTATTATAGCATTCATGTACGACTGATTTCACAAAATTTTTCACAAATTCGTGATCTTGGCGTCATAATGGATTCAGAACTGACGTTTGTTCCTCACATTGATTCCATGTTAGAAAAATCTTATAAACAATTGGGTTTCATACTGCGAGTAGGAAAACCATTTAAAAATTCACTGACATATAAAATTTTGTACAACAGTTTTGTTCTGAGTCGACTTGAATTCGCATGCGCTGTCTGGAAACCCCATTATAAACTACATATTAAAGAAAAGAAACTTTTACTCATAGTATTAATTTAATGGTATTTTGACTTACATGTCAAATCAGTTATTATATATATATTTCTTGTTAAAGTCATAAGTATTATTAGGAGTTTTGTATGAATTATGGTAGCTCTTATAGATTTGAATTTGGAACGAAGCACTTGTAATTGATATATTTTTGAGTATGTAAAGTAATGAAACTATAGGTCTATTTACATATATATTTAATTTTGTGTAAGACCATTTGTTTCTTTTTTTTTTTTTTTTTTTTTTTTATTGAGACCAACAGCTTTATATAACATAAATATCTTAAACTACAAACATACAACTACCGCCAATAATAGGTCTCCATAATAAAATAAATTCTTATAGATAACTTAATGACTAAGAAGTGACAATCACACAAAAAAAAATACAAATAAAAGCAAAACTTAAAGTGAAAGCATTGATACCGACATAATTAGTATTTAAGCATGCCCAGAAACAAGAACTATAATAAATTGTTAGTTTATATATAATTTAATTACCGTAATTGTATATAAATAAACTAAAATAAACAGTAATACCTATCTCTAAAAATAAATAAATAAAATTTCATGATGGTCAAAATAACAATGATAAAATTAGGAACACAACTCATTGAAATGTGAATAATAAAGGTTGTTCAGACAATGAAAAGTTTTTTATTATCTATATTCGTGCCGTATCTTTTCATATCAGTAAATAAACTTAACATAAGTATTTTGTGTCATATAATTCAATGAATTAAATTATTATTATTGAAAACGAAAATGTTACTACAATCCATAGACTTGCAAAAAGCACAGCTTTGTAAGGGCTCGCATGATTTCTTTACTTATAGTAATAATTTTTAAGAGCGAATTTTTTATATTACCTTTTATGTCATCATCATCATCAGCCTATAATGTCCCACTGCTGAGCACAGGCCTCCTTTCACAAATTAAGGTGAAAGGGAATGGGCAATACTCCACCACGCGTGCCCACTGCGGATCGGTGGAGGTAGGCTAGTGGTCAACCTACTGTTGGAATTTTTCAAGCCGCCTAGGAGGTATCCAACTCCGGGACCAACGGCTTTACGTGCCTTCCGAAGCACGGAAACGCTCGATTTGAAATACCACTAGGCGGTCACCCATCCAGGTACCGACCACGACAGGCGTAGCTTAACTTTGCCGATCGATTAAGAACGGCTAATCAAGCTACACCACGAGCGCTTCACCTTTTAAAGCTTTTTTGGATAAAAAGTCGATTATCGATTAAATGGAAAACATGGCTTATTATTTCTTTAATTTCCACCTGATGGTATTATTAGTATAATAAATAGCATTATGATGTATCTTTTTTAAATATTTGTTTGCAAAATTAAATAATAATGCTAGATAACACATATAGGCATGAATTTAGCAATTAATGTTAAATCTCAAATCTAGATCTGTGATAGTTTCGTAAAGTGTACCACAAAATGTACAAGTAGTGGGATAGTGGAATACTTAGTATATTTATATCTCAGTGAAATCGGATGAAATTACAGAAAAATCAACAATTAATAACAGGAAGCACGCAATGAGATTCATTAGTTAAAACATCGTCACCCAGCCACATTTCACTTTACCATTTTCCTAATGAAAAAACTATTAGGGGAGAGGCGGGTAGCCACGGACACATAAACAAAACTCATATATTTTTAAAAATGGACAAAACAATATGTTTATTTATTATATAAACATTAAATAAAACACATATAAAGTAATTTAAGATAAGTAACAATTACATAATTACTTTAAATTAGCTTAAATCAAGTTTAGCAAACAGTCTTTAATTTTCGGCAATTTTTTTTTTGGCGGGTAGCCCCGGACATACATATTAGCGATGGCCAAGTCGTGCTTTAGCTTTGCAGACATCACAATAATAGTAAATCTGTGAAGGATCAATATCTACGCATGCTTCATGCGCCCAGTCTTTACACTTATGACATTGTATCCAGTCTTCTTCGAATGTTTCACCGCAAATGATGCATTCTGTTCCCTGATCTCTTGAAAAATCTTAGATGTTCTGTTTTGTTTTTATTTTCTTCTTTGTGGCAGTTGCATCTTTCTTTTTATTCTCTATTGCTTTAGCTTTTTTAGTTGCAATCTAGTTTTTCTCCACCAAAGCATTTTTAAATGGAGAAGATGTGAGAATCTCGCTTTTTTGAGTATATCGTGAACTTAACCTCTTGTCCACTATTAAGAGCTTTTATCCGATCCTGAAGAGTACTTCTAGGCACTTCATACCTGTCAACTGCTCCTCTAAGCGATAACTTCTTTTCTATAACACTCTGTATAGCCTTTTTCATTATATCTCTATTCCAATTCCCTCGTTGAGTCACTCTTTCCTTAAATTTTGACAGTTTTCAGATGATCTGCAAACAAATAAATATACTTTATTACTCTACTAAGCATAAAGAACCTATATAATAAAAAAAACGCAATAGAATTATTAGAATAAAGATTTTCTCTGCACTCAAAAAGTGTCCGAGGGTACCCGACAAAATTGTGTCCGGTCGTACCCGACCGTCTCGATCTAAAGTTTTATATAAATAAAAAAAACCAACAATCCTAGCGACATGAAATATTCTACCCTTTTAACTATAACAAATAACTGCACCGAATAGTTCATAAATGATGATGAAGTACTTACATTCAATGTCCATAAACTACATCTGAAAAGTAAACGGCGAGCGAAAAAATCTTGATGAAGAAAACAATCAACTGTCACTTGTTGTCCGCTCGGTGATTCCGTCACTACTGCGGCGAATATTCAATTACACGGCGATGCGAACATTTTAAGGTGTGCACTATTTATCTATGTGCCCGTGATTGCCTAGAACCGAAGGTGGCCGAGGCTACCCGCCGGCCGGGGCTACCCGACTCTCCCCTACTATCCGACCCTCCCAGAATAGTACGATAAAAATATTGTCTGCAGATCCTCAAGCTCTAGAATCTATTTAACTCTATTTTACAGAGTATCAGAGCGTTCATTCCTTGTAATGTTCTCTTTACAACTTAGATCAGATAACAAAAGTGGGTGAGCTCGATTATATACGACCCCTGTTCTTAAACTAAACTATTCAATTTGTCATCAGTTTGTCGGCATGCTTCACATGCTAATTCGACATCGCACGCGAAACTTAGCGCTTACCGGTGAAAAATATCTATATTTTAAACTGGTGTCCATTTTTTCACTCCAAAGTTTCATATATTTCGCTAAAATATATTTTACGTAAACTTTTAAAAGCAAAAGTAAAATAAAAATTGTTGCTTCAATATTACCTACTGGCAATGGGGCATGAACCGTTTTGTATAAAAGGTGCATTACCACTGGATATTAATATTTATTATTTTACATCCACACATATTTATACATACCTATACTAAGAGCAAAGTTTTATGAATATAACGATAATGATTATGAGACCTTTAATGTATTCATCTGATAGCAAATTAGCAAACAAATCATGTCAAGAGAGACATTAGACAGGATTTCTTTGTTATATTTTGTTAATGTTTCGCTATATTGGTCTGTAACCTTGTAACAATAATTGCTGTAACTGTGTAATTGTTTATAACAGAAAGCAATAAGAACTAAAAGTTAATCTTATAAATATGTATTTTTAGGTCAACATTATATGATTTATAAGTATATTAATCTAATTTATTTCCGATAAGATGTATATACAAAATGCAAACTCCTCATTCATTCAATGACTCATGATCGCTCAGTCCATCTCTGAGGATAGAAATTTGAAATATAATCAACGCCCTCTCCTAATAGAGAGGGTGTTGTATTTATATAGGCATAGTTAATAAAGGGACTTTTTAAAAATTCTACCTCTAGGATTAAACGGTGTACAGAAGTTTGTACGGAAGAAATAATTATAGCAAGGACTAAGAAGACTTTGCAGTTTGGGGCTTCTTCTTTTATGAGTGGTAGAGCATAGCGTTATTTCGCTCAAAGAGCAGCTTGACTGGGAAAGTAACTCCACCTTTCTACACCTTACAGAATACCGCAGCCAAATAACTTGTGTTCCTGCCTGTAAGGTTGCCAGAGCTCATTGGAGAGGGAGGAAAGGTCGGTAAATTGTGCGTGAGTGTATGATGCCCCGTGTGTTGCGAGCTTCCATATGGAATCGGTAACTTTACCAGCAGGCGGGCCGTACACTTGTTTACCGACTTCGACTTATACAAAAATCATAGTTGAGTACAGTATTACCCAACTTATAAGGCGCGTCGTGAATCTTTGTTCGCACTGAAAATAAAGTATGGCCCTGAAGATTAACGAAAGAATGCTTAAAACTTACAATCAACTTTAGATCACTACTATAAGGTTCATAATACACTGCAGCTGTTAGTTCCGTCTCACTCACAAGTCAAGCCCCTTCGCATGGCGCGCGCTAACATGGCGGCAGCTGCTAAGCTGCCGCCATGCACGGGGAAACCACTCAATAGTGGTTTCCCGTGCTTTGTACAAAAAGTATCTTCTGCGCAGGTACATCGGTAAGCCATATGAGTTGGGTACTACTGTACTGAGAAAGAATTTTCCGATATTCAACATACGTAAATTATAGGAATCGGCCATAATTGGCTGTAATAGGGGATTGCGAGTGAAACCGCTGGTGGATATAGTTTCAAATCAAACATAAGGGAGTGAATTTTAGTTAAGATTTTAATAACTAGCTTTTGTATACTAAATCTACTCGGGCACTACAATCTATCGTGTAATATGTATAATAGTTATGCATTTTTAACCGACTGTCACTACACATTATTTATTTGTATTTTTGATAATCATTGTTCAGATACCTAATAAAGTGCCTTTTTTCAGACACTACATCAAGTCTCAAAGCAAACAAAGGCAACCCTTGTCTATCCAATGAGTCCCAAAAGTGTGGTGAGCATCCATGTAGCAAAAACATTCCGTATTTATCTTATTCTTGTGAATAACAGATGTTCAGCGTCCTCACAATGTCATTTATCAGTGTCTCTACTGTCTAATCATTCCAACGTACATTTATCACTACTTTTTTCGCTATAACAATCCAAATATCTTGTCGCCGGCTACTCGTAATTTTTTTGACAAATAAGATGACACTTAAGTCAAGGTAAATCATACTATATTAGTCTTTTCCAAGTTTTCTTTGAAGGTATAAAGTTTTCGTGTTAGTCCTTTAACTATCTTTACTCAAAGTATTACCCGGCCAGGGATAAAAGACTATGTCACACCTTTACCTACACAATTACTGCGGCCCTCTTACAACCGCTTTCTAATAAACGTTATACCGTAGCCGTATACCTACATTGCCTATCTACTTTAAAGAGTCTTTGTCTGGGTAAATTTCATTTTCTCAGTAGAGCTCTTACGTGGGTTTACTTTGGCTGTGAAGCGATGTCTATCGTGTATCTGAAATATCTAAGCACTGCGTATAACTACACTATTCTATAGTTAAGCTCGCTCACCGTTCAGTGGACGGCTAAAGAAGGCTGTAGGCAGCGGAGCGCGGTGAATGTTGATCTCACCGCGATAATGTCAACGGAAAGTAGCCACGAGCGTTTTCCTTGAAGTTTAGCTATCTCCCTTGTATTAGTTTGTGTTTTTATAGTATCTAGTAAAGTTTTCCGAAGCCGCCTAGATTTTAAAGATCGAATAGGGATATCTATTTCACGCATACCTAAATGGAGTTGTTGCAATTATTAGGTATGGTTTGATATTACATATTCTAATATCGAATTCGAAAATAACTTTCTCAGAATTGAAAAATGATTGAGCCTGTATAATTTCAAGAACTTTATCTATTTCATGATATTCATTAATAAAGAATCAACAACGAATTAAAAACAATTGTTGTTATTATGAACACAACCTACAAGAAAAAAAATATCACGGAATCCTTTCGACTCGACAAGGCCGCGAAGCATAAAGTAAAATCTACCTGGCACTGTAATCAAGTTACTGTGAAGATAAAACTTCTAAATCCCTACAATATGGCTCGATCTCGGCAACTACAGTACCTACTACGAAATGAAGGTCAGGTTGCTTGTTCTTCTTACTTACAATGAGGTTCGTAAACTGTCCGTGGAGACTAGTCAAACATGTAATGTTAGTTCCCCTAACCCTTTGGGATCGAGTACGGGTACTTTAGATGGGCTACTAAATCATTTTCGTAACAAAAGTGTACATGAAACACACCAAATTTTGTATAAGATTTATCAGAGTAAAATATTTCACTGAGCGAGTTGTAAATCTTATAGATATTCATCTTTCGTAAAGAAACCGTAACGAAATTGTTGGTGACATATGATAATTTTCATCATTAATAACTTGCACTCAAATAATTATACGTATTTTCAGCATTATTCAAACTACATACCAACTTTGATAAAACTTAGGTATACTTGTTTATATAAACACAGAATCAGGCTCAAAAAATTTGTTGAGCTATACAAGGTCACGCCAGAAAACTGTGTCTCACAAATTACCAAACTTTGAAGACGAAGGTAATAATAAAGTTATTTCTCAGTTCTATATTTTCGTCTCGTGAACCGACTAAATCTCAAACATAAATATAACAAAACGCTGTAATAACAACATTTGGAGCTTGATCAATCTTATATACTTGCAAAGGCAAATAAACTTGACAGATAAGTCAATTTAATTTCCCTTTGAGAACAAGTTGTACTTACATACCTAAAATATTGAAAATATATGAAATGAAGGTATTTTTTTTCACATAAGTAATATTTACAACAAATATGTTCAAAATATGAATGCCTAAAAAAATTAAAATCTCATTGATACGAAGTTTCCAATTAAAATCAGCTTTATCTACCTAACTAATATCATAAACGTGAAAGTGATTTTGTTCGATACCTTTTAATGATGAAGGAGGCTACCAGAGAAGGCTACTTTTTACCCTGGGAACCGAGAGGTTGAGACTAGTATTAAATAAATAGGCCATTCCTATCGTCCTTTATGCGCTAAAAGTAAAGTTCTCGCTAAATATTACACGGCAAGCTTAAATAGGCAATAAATATCCAATACCAGTACCACGACCACCGCCCATTTGGCCTGTTGCTGCAATTCGCAAAATGTTAATGACCTATTTTATGTAGGATGGTGCTCTATTAAACAAACAAACAATCAAAGGACAACGCCCTAATTTAATGGCACACAGAAAAGGTATTACCAATATTTAAATGGATGTGAGCATCTCACGTGTTTACACAACCATTACAGTAGTTAATTTAGTACAAGTATTGTCATTAAATGTTTCGGCCATTATAGTTGAAACATTATAAATAATAATAATGCTCAATAATTTGTAACAGGTCCTTCATTATACTAACTAATTTTAAAACAACATAAGAAAAGGATAAAAGAAATTTAGTCCTGTCAAATTAGTCCAATTGCTTGTTTCAACGTAAATTTAGACGCCATCTTTTATTGGTCTCGTCACGACTATTTCCCCGTAAATGACAATGGCATAGATATTAATTGACAGCTTTAAATATTTTTCAACACACTCGCTCGTAAAATGACATTTATTGCAAAATACAAGTCTGTTTTCTTCCATGCAAGTGTGTTGAAAAACGTCGTATGAGACGCGTGTGTATTGATTTATTACACTCTTGGCTCACTTATCGTCTAAATACCGTCTGGAGTGTTAATAATCAACTTTGCACACATGTATCATAATGTACTATGTTTCAGCACACTTGCTCGAAAAGTGACATTTATTGCACCGTTTTTTGCAGCTTATTACGCACTAGTGCTTTTTACTTTACATTACCGCACAATTTTATGATAGGTGTAATCCCGATTATGTTAAGATTGTACCTCGATGTAATTGATATGTATGTAGACGAAGTATTCTTAATACAGACAGAGAATAGCTGTAAAAAAAAAAACAAAAGTTGCGCGCTACGTTTTCATTATGTGGTTGATTATTATCAAAAAATCTACTCCAAGAAATACAAGTCTGTTTTTTCCTAACAAGTATGTTGAAAACCGTCGTATGACACGCGTGTGCATTGATTATTACACTCTCGGCTCCCTTATCGCGTTCGTCTACGGCTCACGCGCTCGCGGTCTGTAATTACCAACTTTGCACACATGTATCATAATGTACTATTATATCCTTATTCAATAATATTTGTCAGAAAGATATGATGCACTGCCTGATAGATTTGTTAAATGTGACTTGCAACAGAATCAGTACCTGTGACAAATTAAAACAGCACAAAAGTATTTCAAGTAAGTCATTGTATAAATCTTACCCACTACTTTTGCCACACAAAGCACCTTATAGCATTTCATCTAAAATGTATGAATAAACGTAGGTAATAGTCGAAGCTACAATCTTACTTACTCTAAGCGGCATGAAGCACTGAGAGTGTCAAGTGTAAACGGTCACTCATTATGCAGCCGAACTGAGGAACAGAGGTGAACTATTTGCAAGTAGTTGTAGTGCCAATACTGCGTACTACACTTTACATCTAATAGTTATATAGCGGTTTCTTGTTACATTCAGCTACCACATGGTAATTTTATATTGTGATTTATTATTTGTGTGCAGCACAAGCCATGTATAACTTTAGGAAAAGGTGAAACAATAAATCATTAGCATTACAGCACTCAGCATGGGAAGTTAACGTTAATTTATTTATTTATTAATATTGTCGGACTTACAATCACAAAAATATAAGCATTTACAGCCCAATATTGTTTCTTTACTGCACTCAGCAATGGACCAAACAAAAGGCCGGCGGACCATAGACTCGTGGTCGCATACAGCTGAACCGAACCACAGTTGAAATTGCCATACAAGAAATCAAATCGTGTGCAGGAAGAAAAGAACAGCCGACGCACAATCGCATATAACTGAGATAGAGCTATATGTATTAATCATTATAACATTCGGCTGCAAATTGAATTGCAGAGTATTGTGATTGTTCACAATATTTGGTTTGTATATAAACCACAAAAAAATCATTCAAACAATTGTACGAGTATAACTTGGTTGGACACTTACCGACCGTTTTTGGTCATAGTAGTCAATCAGAACACATATCTAATCAACATCTAAACATACGTATCATGTTTAGGTTTATTTGCTATTCTATATAAAAGTAACAGTCATTTTCTAATTAAGACAACATTATATGTAATAGGAATAAAACGCAATTTAACATAAACACATCGCAGCATAGTGCCTAATGACAAGTTAATAGTAACCACCTACGATAGTCCGGCAAAGCCTTTCGTACATATACCTACTTGATATAACAATAGCTGTATTTATATTTGCCAAACAACACCCTATAATGTTTTCCAAAACAAAACGTAAAAATCAATTCGTGCAGGGAATATTGGAACAACCGTCTACAATTTTGGTCGAATCAGAAAGATATTACGGTAACGTAAGTATAATTTCAAAAAATAAAAAATGAACCTTTTCCACCACCATAAACGATGATTGCAAATCGGTACTTATATGATACCTAATACACTGTCTGACCTGATAACTCTAAGTGTTATATGCACATAACGCTCTAAATGGCACATGTAATAAATTACGACAGCTTTTTGCAAAAGATTCAATAGAGCTACAAGTAAAACTTATAAAACAGTTTACAACCAGCTCTTTTTCAGTCAACAGTCTGATGTTTACTGAAACAACGTGAATACTGTAGAAAATATAGAACCACGGCCCTCGTAACGATCACAGCGACCGAAGCCGATAAAGGTTTTTTACGTTATTTTCTATTCAGTTTTATTACAATGGAAACTCATTTTCGTTTTAAATCGGAAAACAGTGTTTTACTGTGGAAATAGCTCTAATTCGCGTTGAACATAACATTTTGTTCGCGAAAAGTTTGGAGCAATGGTAATTCGAGTCGTACGTAGGTACTATGTCGTATGACAGTTATGAACTTCGCTGCGCTCAAAGCTCTGTGCTGATGATTATTTTAATTTAAGTCTATGCTTGGTTTAATTCTCGTCTTGCAGTGTATGTTACAATCCAGTGCTCAGTGCAAGTTAGCATACATTACCATTACTGTGTATTTCTTGTGGGATGTAGGATGAATGTGAACTTTAGAATTTAATTAATTGAAGCCAAGCCAAGTAAAATTAATCCAGCGCTCTGCAACATTTATAGAATTTAATGTTGAAAGAAAGTCAAGAGATAAAGACATCTGGCACAACTAATTCGAGTACATAAGCCTGATAGATGTTAAAAATATGAACTCAGTATTTATTTCGGATTAATGAATAAATGATAAATTTATAAAGTGTTTTTTATTTTGTATTGATGTGTATGCATGGCGTGTATAAATGAAAAAAATACTTTCTTACTTCTGATAGTTACCATTTCATTATCTTACCACACAATTGGGTACTTTCCTGGGTAAAAAATATATAATTCTATTTAGTCCGTCAGTTAGATTATCAAAAAATATAGGACACGTATTTTTTTGAAAAATGATATTTAGTCCTTCAGTTAGATTATCAAAAACGATTGGACTCGTATTTTTTTTAGTCAATAATCTAACTGAAGGCCTAAATATCATTTTTCAGGAAAGTAGCCAATTGGCGGCCAGTGACATCTATTGCTAGATCTTGTGATTGCTATTTGACTAAAAAGTTACATAATGTTGTTTTATTTGGTTAGGCCGTTGCATGCTATAAAGCTTTGCTCTCGGATCACGAACTCGGGATGAAAGAGATGCTGTGATAACGTACCCTGTCTACGATTTTAATACTTGCTGACTCTTAGGTAGATTAAAAAGAAAAATAAAAGTTGTTTTCCAGATAAATCGTTATACAACTGTGTTGTCCCGTTCTTTCAAACAAATGAATCAACATTCATTATTCCATGATATTTACTTAGATATTATTTAATCTACCAATTAAAAGCATCGATAAGGCTGCCTTCCGAACCGGTGGTAAGTTCAGTAGATTTTACCCTCATAAGTGCCTCCTAGGGCCTAAACTGAAAACATTACATTGCCATAAAATATTTAATAAAGAAGTGTGTTGATAGTCTATCCAAGAGAACAACAACGAAAATTAATCGGAACTAATCGATAATCGCCATTGTTTTCCCTCGGGCACAACGCTGATATATATGGAAAATAAAATCCGGCCGGGTAATTATCGTTACCGACGTGGACGGCCGTTATTCGCAACGATACGAAAGCCGGGTCTAACGTTATATTTGTTACCGATAAGAGACCGACTCCACAGTGCTTAGTCAGACGGACGATCGAACAACATGATATGTTCGATTGATATGAAATTTAATTAGTATATTGGTTTGAAGGCTAACCAGGTATCGTGTCCTCGTGCATGAATTAAGCCTCTCTCTAGTCAGGCCCAAAATTGGCCTCTGTCTAGGAGAATTCCGACCAACAATTCTGATGCAAGACCAAAAACTAGCTGACATGGCGTGATAGCCACAGATGAGCGCGGCGGCTGTACGCTACAACATCATCAACTATCGTGAGCTTGTAATGCTTTGACATATCAAACTGATATCCTTACATCATGCTTTAATTCATAAAGGCTTGAGCATACGAATACATGCTACTAATTAATCTAAATCCAAAGCAATAATAAGGTATGTGAATTCGAAGTTACCTAAAAAACAGATTTTCAATTCAAATAAATGAAAAAAAGTGAATTCAATATCACCATGAATTTAAAAGTATTAAGCTTAAACCTGAAAGGAAACACCGGGAAAATAAAATGAACCCACTTTTGTTTATAGGGGATGTTGCTGGCACCGTAAGCGAGTAAAAACCATTATTTGCCATTATGTATAACCGCGTTTCTGTACTTACTGGTCAGATTTAAGATTGTGACATTTAATTTATTAGTTTACTAGCTTCTGCCAGCGGCTTCGCCCGCGTGGCCTACAGGAAACAAAAAGTTTCACAGAAATTTCAACCCCTATTTTACCTCCTTAGGGATGGAATTTCTAAAAACCCTTTCTTAGTGGATACCTACTTTTCAAAAAGAATACACCCTCCAAGTTTCATGTCTCTAGGACCAGCGGTTTAGGCTGTGCATTGATATATCAGTCAGTCAGTCAGTCAGTCAGTCAGGACTTTGAATTTTATATATAATATAGATTTATTAATAATAAGCTTTAGTAAATATAAGTACATACTAAGCCTTACTTTCGTGTAAATACCTACTAATACAATTGAACCGATCTAAATACATCCATACGTTATCTATCTATTGATAACAATATCTACATGAGCATCTCAACGAATAACTGTCAATAGTAGACTAGTACTATTGGTCAGTATAAATGTAATGATTGATTGTCATTAGTGCAAAACTCGCATAACATCACACACATTGAAGCAAATCCGCACGCACCAAACAGTTACAATCATTACCAAGCTTTTAGTATCTAATCAGTGACATTCATTTATCTCTACCGACTGGATTTAAGCGCCATTTGCTCAGTATAGCCACTTTATATGTTGATTGGGTAATTTAACCAAAGCTTTCGCTTGCTCGGTACAATTCGGTACCTCGATTTAGATTTTTATAAGTGTCTACGCTGCAATAATCCAAAACTGTTGTAAACGCAAATGTTTCGCTACTACACATTGTAACACTTTCGTTGTTATATTGTTTTTTGTACATTGTAAATCATATGAGGTGTAACAATAAAGTGTTATCTATCTATATACACATATCTGCCAAGATAGCCAAGAAGGGCACTACCTACCTTTTCTCGAAGCGCTTCGTCGTTTTTTTGAACCCTCATAACTTGGGTTTGGATTATACCAGATAAACAAAATTCTCAGGACATGATGTCAATAGTGAACTTATTAAACATATTAATTTTCAATAACATAGCTCTTATACTTTAGATTTTATTGATATCTAAAAAACCCCGATTTCGTCACTGACTCACTGATGATCATCAAAACTCATAGGGTACTTCCTGAGTCCTAGAAAGCTGAAATTTGGTATGTAAGCTTGTACACAAATAACAAAAAAATTATAAAACTTGAAAATTTCAAATAAAAAAAATCATAAACAACTTACAAAAAGCAGTGAAATCCCACCAAAAACATTTTTATGTAAAATGTTGCCAAGATATGTCTTGGCAACTCTACACACCGTAGTCAAAATATGTGGCTTGGCCATTTCACTACTACAAAAACTATTGAATAACAAAAAAGTAATGAACAGTGAACACATTTTTCACCTTACTCCCATGTGACGGTAGCGAAACGGCGAAGCCACATATTTTGACTACGGTGTGTAGAGTTTGTGAAGTTAGGGCATGTAGAGTTATAAGCTTGGCTCTACATGAGATCTGATAACTTTTTGACAGTGCGAGACATATGTCTTGGCAACATTTTACATAAAAATATTTTTGGTGGGATCGTATTATTTTCAAACATGTTGAGAGACAAGATTAGAGGTAACGTCTTCAGAATTTTGCGTCGTCTGAAATGCAGAACTAATTATTTGAGTTCATCCTTAGGATATTATTTTAGGTAGGTAGATAGGTAGTTATTTTTTATCCTCGCTAGCATTCCGTGTCAAAAAGGATTTGCCTTGTTGTCCTCCATCTTCAAAATCATTTCCATAACCTTGAACACAGTCTAAGTGAAAGGCGTTGAGTTTTTTAGCTTACCCTCCATGTCCCTTTTATTTCCACTTTTTTTACTCCATGAATCACTCTCAAGGTAGTTTTCGGAGAAATATTCAGAAATTAATAATACCCTCTGCTATTGTCATCTTGCTCTACAAGTTTAATATGTTTACCAAAATATAGAGACTGATTTTGTTTACGGGGCAGACCAATATACACAATACTTAATTGAAGATATAATTTACATAATCATAATAGATCGAGACCTCCGGAGACCAGCGAGCGGGGAGCTTTTTCCGCCAACGCGTCAGCTTGGCTATCCAAAGAGGAAACGCTGCCAGCCTTCTGGGAACCCTGCCGTTAATCGGAAGCAGCGGCAGGCTTGAGGAAATTTTCTATATATAGATTGTATTTTGTACATATTTGTTGTAAATAAAGATATATTTACATTTACATAATTATATGTGTTATTATACATACAACTAGAAATATATACGCATGTAGAAATTATATACGACTAAATTCCATTTCGCGATTTTACCGCATACTGGAGGTATCTAATGTTTTCGACATAAAAAGTATCACCAGATCGTATTATTTTTGTGTATCAAACTACATCCAAACCCGTGCAGCCTATGATCCAGTCACAAAAATCCAAACTTCCACATTTAAGATATTAGCAAGAAGAGATGAGATAACACTTCAAAATAAATAAGATAAATCATTTAATATTTATGATAGATCAATAAAAATACTTCTCGTATACAAATTATTCTTATAAGAGTTTAGGTAAATTATAAAAATACACAATGCCGTTGCAAAACAAAGAACGCTACGACTGAGATATTAGAAGATCCAATGTGCTGTCAAACTTATGTGTCTACGAGCTAGTCAAACACAAAAGGCAAAGCTAGCTGCTTATAGATAGTTTGCTTTGAAGTCCTCGGACAGTAAAGGGCTCGGACCTTTGAATAAGCGCAGGTCAAAGGTAAAAAGGGTCACAGACATCAAAGATAAATTGAGGACTTATTAAAAGATTTAACCGACAACTTGAGCGGAACGATATTTACAAGAGTTTTATTTATATCTAACTTATGGTAAATATTACTTAGAAACTAGATAAGTTACCTTTTTTTTTTATTTCAAAAAACAAACTGTTCTCAGATTTTCTGATCATGTTTTTGTTGTAATCGACCACGGACGCGAGGGCGTGAATAATGATCCCCTCGCCAAACAGAATAGATATTCACTTTATGTCCTTAGCGTTATACAGGGTGTTGTTTTGGTCGGCGACAAGCGACCCAGGAGCGGTAGTACAAAATATATATTCCCCAAAAATGGACTTTATTCCATGAAATACTGTAAATATGTTGAGAAATACCTTATTCAATTTGAAATAAAATTACCGCAAAGTATGGTTACTAGGCACGTGCACAGACTAGAGCTAGGCGCAAGCCGCCATCGCCCCACCCCTTTACTCCCTCGTACTCCCGTTGAGTATTATGTCTACATTTTAGCTTATTACATGATTTTCAAAATTTTTATTTTTTTATTTTTATTATTAAAAAAAAATAAAGTATTTTTTTTATATTTTTTTTAGCACCAGTATCATTTTTATTATCGACCCTGAGTCGCTCGTCGCTGACCAAAACAACGACCTGTATATATCAAAAAAACGACGAAGCGCTTCGAGAAAAGGTAGATAGTGCCCTTGCGCTTCGCTTGGCTGTCTTGGCGGGGGGCACTCCCGTGCCCCCAGGAAATTTGGTCACTTTCAAAATATATTTGTTTCAATTGTAATGAAATGTAATAATTTCATTTAAAAAAATCGCAATAAGAGCCATATTTTAAATTTATACAATAACAGTTGTAGTAAAGATGAATGCAGATAGTAAACGAGCTACAACAAAAAACATACAATAGAAGTTTTGGAACCAAAAAAACTTATTAACCAAATCGAACAATATTGAAATTAGCGCTCATCTACAAATCCTCAAAGTTGCAATTCAACATTATTTCCCACTTCAAATTTACGTCGAAGAAAAAAGAAACATTTTCCCGCACTCGTTACAAGGATTCCTTCAAGATATTGCTTCCCTTTCCTCTCTCGTAATAAGATTAAATTTTACTAATGAAACAGAAAATGAAAATTTCTTCAGCAGCAACGGAATTTGCTAAATAACTTTGTGCCATTTGTCTTGCTAATGAATGAATTTTTTCCAGTCTTTTTTAACCGAGCCGGGCCGTCATGTACAAGACTAATAATCTTCGAGTTAATAAATAGTATGATTGTACTTTTAATAAAATTCTTAAGTAAATTTATTATTTGAAGCTTAGTGTAGATAGAAAAGTTATGAGCAATAACATTATATGTTAATTAAGTTAAGAATTAACTTAAATTTTTGTATATAATTGCATTGCACTAGACTGCTGTATCCACATCATTCTCGTGAATATTAATAGATTTACTAACTTCTTAATTGAAATTGTACGTTATAATTGTTCTTCGCGTCCTTAAAATTCAAATATGAATTTCCTGACATCTGTTATAATTTTATTTATTCCATTAGGTATACTAATTTCATTTTAACTTCCGTTCTTCTTCTCTGTAGATAATAATCGTATACAATTTTCCTCCTTTTGCTTCATCGATTAGAAAAAAAATCTCTTCTGTTTTTATATGAGACAAATGGGTTTTGAAAATTGTTCTCATATGATGTCTTGAAACATTATCCGATAAAACAACCCAAGATGTGCAAATTTTGATTTCTATTATTTATTTGTACGACACATGAAACACCGATAGTATCTAACATAAATTACATTTACACTATCTTAAGAGGATATATGCTACCCGGCCGCGCTCGAATTTAGGTATTTGCCAGCGCCAAGCCGAGTCAACGCGGGGCCAACATTGGTGCGGCTCCTCCGCCAACTTACTTACTGCGCGCGTTATTATTTGATACTTTTCAGTATGGCTTCATGTCGATCGATGTAGACAAAACAAGATGTAGATGTAAACAAGGTATCTGGTAGGTTGAATTAGGTTATAAGTAGTTATATAGTACAATGTACTGAATATTGTTTTTTTACACTAGTAAACAAAGTAGTTCAGGTACCTATATAATTTGTTATCCAATTAAACTTTTATTTGGTTTTATTTTGTTAAAATAATTCTATATTATTATTAATATAATTATAATAGCAACCCGCCCCGGCTCCCCACGGGTGCAATGTCGTGAGGTGCCCGCCCGCGCGCCCCTCTCGACCCCCCCGGTCACGGTATCGCGAATTGAGAGATTTGAGAGACTCTTGGACCATATAACATGAATCTTTGCTCAACATTGAAAAAAAGTGTCCGCCATTTTGAACTATTTTATTACAGGTCCGATTGCTATCAAAATTGATATTTGAGAGACTCTTGTACCATATAACATGAATCTTTGCACAAAATTGAAAAAACAATCCGCCATTTTGAACTATTTTGTTACAGGTCCGATTGCTCCCAAAATTGATATTTGAGAGACTCTTGAACCATATAACAAGAACCTTTGCTCAAATTTGAAAAAAGTGTCCGCCATTTTGAACTATTTTGTTACAGGTCCGATTGCTCCCAAAATTGATATTTGAGAGACTCTTGAACCATATAACAAGAACCTTTGCTCAAATTTGAAAAAAGTGTCCGCCATTTTGAACTATTTTGTTACTGGTCAGATTGCTATCAAAATTGATATTTGAGAGACTCTTGGACCATATAACATGAATCTTTGCTCAAAATTGAAAAAAGTATCCGCCAATTTGAACTATTTTATTACAGGTCCAATTGCTATCAAAATTGATATTTGAGAGACTCTTGGACCATATAACATGAATCTTTGCTCAAAATTGAAAAAAGTATCCGCCAATTTGAACTATTTTATTACAGGTCCAATTGCTATCAAAATTGATATTTGAGAGACTCTTGTACCATATAACATGAATCTTTGCACAAAATTGAAAAAAGTATCCGCCATTTTGACCTATTTTGTTACAGGTCCGATTGCTCTCAAAGTTGATATTTGAGAGACTCTTGTACCATATAACATGAATCTTTGCACAAAATTGAAAAAAGTGTCCGCCATTTTGAACAATTTTATAATACGTCCGATTGCTATCAAAATTGATATTTGAGAGACTCTTGTACCATATGACATGAATCTTTGCACAAAATTGAAAAAAGTATCCGCCATTTTGAACTATTTTGTTACAGGTCCGATTGCTCTCAAAATTGTTATTTGAGAGACTCTTGAACCATATAACAAGAATCTTTGCTCAAATTTGAAAAAAGTGTCCACCATTTTGAACTATTTTATTACAGGTCCGATTGCTATCAAAATTGATATTTGAGAGACTCTTGAACCATATAACATGAATTTCCATTTTGTACATGAAAAAATATCAATGTCTATAAAAGTAGAATTGTATGACTCAACCATACGGCGCAAAGGGCAGCGTAGTCCAGAATTCATACGACAGGTATTTACTGCAAAGAGAGTTCCTGCACGAGCACTACGTTTGTTGATAGTTCGAAGCACTACGTAGCATAGTTTACTCGTGAGGTCTATTGCGTCCATATTGTTGTGGACAATGCCATGCAGAGTATTCGCTTGCAGATATTCACGTCTAGCTTCTAAGGAGAGAAGTTTGAACTTATCTAATAGTTGTGAGTATGATAACTGTGACCAAGCATCTATAGTACATAGATCGCAAGAACTTGCGATCTTGCTTACAAGAATCTCTCAAATATCAATTTTGATAGCAATTGGACCTGTAACAAAATAGTTCAAAATGGCGGACACTTTTTTTCAATTTTATGCAAAGATTCATGTTATATGGTACAAGAGTCTCTCAAATATCAATTTTGATAGCAATTGGACCTGTAACAAAATAGTTCAAAATGGCGGACACTTTTTTTCAATTTTGTGCAAAGATTCATGTTATATGGTACAAGAGTCTCTCAAATATCAATTTTGTGAGCAATCAGACCAGTTAAAATAATTCAAAACGGCGGACACTTTTTTGGATTTTGAAAAAAGATTCGTGTTTTGTAATCCCAAGGCCTGTCAAATCTCAATTTTGAGAGCAATCGGACCAGTAACTAAATAGTTCAAAATGGCGGACACTTTTTTCAATTTTTAGCGAAGAGTAATGTTATATGGTCCAAGATTCTCTCAAATATCAATTTTGAGAGCAATCGGACCAGTAACAAAATAGTTCAAAATGGCGGACACTTTTCTTAAAATTTGTGCAAAGATTCATGTTATATGGTACAAGAGTCTCTTAAATATCAATTTTGTGAGCAATCAGACCAGTTAAAATAATTCAAAACGGCGGACACTTTTTGGATTTTGAAAAAAGATTCGTGTTTTGTAATCCCAAGGCCTGTCAAATCTCAATTTTGAGAGCAATCGGACCAGTAACTAAATAGTTCAAAATGGCGGACACTTTTTTTCAATTTTTAGCGAAGAGTAATGTTGTATGGTCCAAGATTCTCTCAAATATCAATTTTGAGAGCAATCGGACCAGTAACAAAATAGTTCAAAATGGCGGACACTTTTCTTAAAATTTGTGCAAAGATTCATGTTATATGGTTCAAGAGTCTCTCAAATATCAATTTTGAGAGCAATCGGACCTGTAACAAAATAGTTCAAAATGGCGGACACTTTTTTCAATTTTGAGCAAAGATTCATGTTATATGGTTCAAGCGTCCCTCAAATATCAATTTTGAGAGTAATCGAACCAGTAACAAAATAGTTCAAAATGGCGGACACTTTTCTTAAAATTTGTGCAAAGATTCATGTTATATGGTACAAGAGTCTCTCAAATATCAATTTTGTGAGCAATCGGACCTGTAATAAATAGTTCAAAATGGCGGACACTTTTTTCAATTTTGTGCAAAGATTCATGTTATATGGTCCAAGAGTCTCTCAAATATCAATTTTGTGAGCAATCAGACCAGTTACAAAATAATTCAAAATGGCGGACACATTTTTGGATTTTGAAAAAAGATTCGTGTTTTGTAATCCCAAGGCCTGTCAAATCTCAATTTTGAGAGCAATCGGACCAGTAACTAAATAGTTCAAAATGGCGGACACTTTTTTTCAATTTTGAGCAAAGATTCATGTTATATGGTCCAAGCGTCCCTCAAATATCAATTTTGAGAGTAATCGGACCAGTAACCAAATAGTTCAAAATGGCGGACACTTTTCTTAAAATTTGTGCAAAGATTCATGTTATATGGTACAAGAGTCTCTCAAATATCAATTTTGAGAGCAATCAGACCAGTAACAAAATAGTTCAAAATGGCGGACACTCTTTTCAAATTTGTGCAAAGATTCATGTTATATGGTTCAAGAGTCTCTCAAATATCAATTTTGAGAGCAATCAGACCAGTAACAAAATAGTTCAAAATGGCGGACAATTTTTTTCAATTTTGAGCGAAGAGTAATGTTATATGGTCCAAGAGTCTCTCAAATATAAATTTTGAGAGCAATCAGACCAGTAACAAAATAGTTCAAAATGGCGGACATATTTTTTGGATTTTGAAAAAAGATTCGTGTTTTGTAATCCCAAGGCCTCTCAAATCTAAATTTTGAGAGCAATCGGACCAGTAACTAAATAGTTCAAAATGGCGGACACTTTTTTAAATTATGTGCTAAGATTCATGTTATATGGTCCAAGAGTCTCTCTGTTAAAACCTATGTTTTTTATATACTGTTTACTACTCAAAGCACTGGCCTGTTTTTGATAAAATTTATATTTAAATTATTGTTCTTTTTCTACCACTGTTTCTTTTATACATTGTCACTTTGAACTTCATAAAATAAAGCTCGTCGTGTCTTTCACATTTCTTCTTCTAATTATTAAAATCACCTCCAGCTACTCTGCCTGGGAGCCTCCAGCTCCCAGAGGTTATGTGCCTTCGCATTAGTTTGTGTGATTTTTAATAAGAAGAAAAATCAGTTACAATGGATGGAGACCAGTTTTCCTCGGTGGTACAGCCACAGCTGTCATTCTCAACTGGCTGCTCAACAGGAGTAGTTGCCAACACGCTGAGCTTCTCAAAATTAAAAGGGAGCTGCAACTATGCCACATGGAGCTTCGCTATGAAAATGTTCCTTATTGACAGTGATCTATGGGAATGTGTCACCAAGCCTGCGGAAGAAGTCCCTGACTTTCAACGCAAAGATGCCAAAGCAAGATCCAAAATATGTTTGGGTCTAAGCGAGCATTTGTATCCAATAGTCATGACAGCTGATACGTCAACGGAAACCGGGAAGCGACTTCGTGAAGCTTACGCTGACAGCGGACTTACGCGACGCTTGAAACTCATGAAAAAATTGTTAAGTACCAAGCTTGAAATGTACTCAAGCATAGAAGCCTATGTCAATGACATACGTCATGTACAGCATCAGCTGATTGCCATCCAAGCTGGCTTAGAAAAAAGATTCGTGTTTTGTAATCCCAAGGCCTGTCAAATCTCAATTTTGAGAGCAATCGGACCAGTAACTAAATAGTTCAAAATGGCGGACACTTTTTTTCAATTTTGAGCAAAGATTCATGTTATATGGTCCAAGCGTCCCTCAAATATCAATTTTGAGAGTAATCGGACCAGTAACAAAATAGTTCAAAATGGCGGACACTTTTTTCAATTTTGTGCAAAGATTCATGTTATATGGTCCAAGCGTCCCTCAAATATCAATTCTGAGAGCAATCGGACCAGTAACAAAATAGTTCAAAATGGCGGACACTTTTTTTCAAATTTGAGCAAAGATTCATGTTATATGGTACAAGAGTCTCTCAATTATCAATTTTGATAGCAATCGGACCTGTAACAAAATAGTTCAAAATGGCGGACATTTTTTTTTTCAATTTTGAGCTATGATTCATGTTATATGGTTCAAGAGTCTCTCAAATATCAATTTTGAGAGCAATCGGACCAGTAACTAAATAGTTCAAATTGGCGGACACATTTTTTGGATTTTGAAAAAAGATTCATGTTATATGTTCCAAGAGTCTCTCAAATATCAATTTTGAGAGCAATCAGATCAGTTACAAAATAATTCAAAATGGCGGACACATTTTTGGATTTTGAAAAAAGATTCGTTTTTTGTAATCCCAAGGCCTCTCAAATCCCAATTTTGAGAGCAATCGGACCTGTAACAAAATAGTTCAAAATGGCGGACACTTTTTTAAATTATGAGCTAAGATTCATGTTATATGTTCAAATATCAATTTTGAGAGTAATCAGACCAGTTACAAAATAATTCAAAATGGCGGACACATTTTTGGATTTTGAAAAAAGATTCGTGTTTTGTAATCCCAAGGCCTCTCAAATCTCAATTTTGAGAGCAATCGGACCAGTAACTAAATAGTTCAAAATGGCGGACTCTTTTTTAAATTATGAGCAAAGATGCATGTTTTGTGGTCCCAAGGTCTCACAAATATCTTTTTTTTATACCATAAAGTCGGTAAACAAGCATACCGTCCGACTGATGGTAAGCGGTTACCGTAGCCAAAATATCACTACGTTATAATATTGCCCTTAGTGATATCGCACTAATATTACAATACTGTTGTAACTCAAAATATGTCTTTTTTCAGAATCGACGAAAAACTGATTATTCACTTCCTGTTATAGATTATAAAGAAATGAATACTTTATGAGGTTTATTAATAAAATTAAAGCAATTATCAATTTACCAATTATTTAAAAAATAACGGATTCGAATTTAATTTCAATATTTTTAGTTAAGACTGTATTGCCTTGAATAAAGTTTACAGAAAGATGAATTATTTTTAGTTGTGTAGTTATTGTTAAAACATTTTGAGTTACTACAATTTATGGTGACTTTCTCTTAATGGTTTTGAGAAGCTTTTTTAAGTTACAACCATTTTTAAATTTAGTTTTATGTTTTCTAGTTACCCCCGACACAAACATTTTCACTCTAAGGTTAGGAAATTGATAAATAAAACCAGAGAATCAATAAAAATCATTCAGATAATATTATTTTTTTATAAAAAAAGATTGTTTTTTTTTAATTGAAATTGCAATGTTATTTATACGACTAACAAAATCATTCTACTCTAACCGTTTGAACTGCTTATCTACTAGTTGAAGCAACGGGGCTTAAAGAATTATCCGCTTCATCATCTGAGCTACTTCATGAACAGCTACTAGAAGAAGAGTTATTTGACGAATAACTACTTGACAGTTTTGTTGCTCCCCTTTGAAGTAAGCTCGAGCTGTACTATTTGAACCAGGTATAAAATTAGGGTCATAATCGGAATCATCAAAATCACTCTGATCAGTGTCATCATCATCGTATCAGCCTAAAGATGTCAACTGCTGAACATAGGCCTCCCCTATTGACTTCCACATTGAACGGTTTTGGGCCACTTGCATCCAGCAGCGCCCAGCAACTCTGACCGGACCTGACTCAGACCAACTAATGGAAGGTCGTCCCGCTCGGTACTTTCCAGTACGTGGTCGCCACTCGAGAACCTTCCTTCCCCATCGGTTATCGGCTCTTCAAGCGATGTGGCCTGCCCATTGTCACTTCAGCTTACTAACTCCACAAGCTATGTCCGTCGTTATTTCAGACCCTGTCACGTAGAGAAATTCCGAGCATAGCTCGTTCCATAGCTCGCTGAGTGACTCTAAGCGTATTTAAGCGGCCAGCAGTAAAAGACCACGTCTGTCTCGTAAGTTATAACTGGTAACACGCACTGATTGAATTAGTGTGATCTGATCAGTGTGCAAAGGTGAAATGTAATATTTCCTTTAGTTGGATTCAGCCATCGATTCAACATTACTAAACGTACTCAATGCATTGTTGCCGTTAATTTCATGAAAACTGGGCAAGTAGACAAGATCGTTATCGACAATCATCATCGTTAGTAAACGATCAACCTCTTTGTATGGGATTGACATTTCAAATCGAAATATCACGTGATTTTTAACAATCTCTTATGTCAGTCCCATACAAAGGTTGATCGTTTATTAACGATGACGATTATCGACAGCCATCTTGTCTAGGGGGGCTGGATTTATGTAGAAGGTCCTTCACTTTCGAGTACGCCGATTGTTATTTCACACCTTTGTTATAATTCTGTGAAGAATTTAAAGGAAGCGTGGTTTCCTCAAGAGGTTGTTGTTTTCCTTCTCCTGATAATAGTTTGACGTTATATTTGTTGCCATTTCAACAAGCAATTGCCCACAGAGCATACTTAATCTACAAAAAACAAATCTTTATTGAGTAAAACACCTTAAATATTTTATGTCACCTAGAATGTAGTAACTCTAAATTATTTAAAAAAGATACTTTATGATAGTATTATAATTTTTACTTTGACATGTTCGAATAGGTGATTTTAAATGCTATGATTAACTAATAAGTATTAGTTTAAAAGTCATGAAATTATCACAAAAAAACAGCAAATGAAAAATCTTCAACAATACTGTACTATGTCTGAAATTCCTTAATAAACCAACAAGAATGAAGTAATTAAAAATATTATTTTCAATCGCATTTTTGTGAATCAATAATAGTGTAACAACTAGAAATACACCAAGTTCATCTTTAGGTTTAAATCAAATATAATGTATTAACTCCAATTAATAGTTTAACTTTTACATACCTGATTTAGTAATAACGTTCCAATTCGAATTAATGCGGTCTAAAACGCAAAGCGGCACGTCTCTCCCAACCGAATTTAGATCGGAACTAAAGATGATGCGATATTGGGAGGCGGATTACGACGGTCAGTGAATCATGAATAATGACTCAAGGCGCCATCTCTTATTTGTTTCTTGCATTATTCTAATGATGGTATTATTGACGTGTAGGGAATTGAATTTTACGTTTAAATATGATGTTATCTCAAATTTTCTATTTTTTGAGTTACGACAGTATTGTAATATTAGTGCGATATGATAGGTAATAATCACAGACTACGGAGGACATATTCTCGCTCACAAAAAACTGTGTCTATGGAGTCGGCCACCTCTCACGCACACCTTAGTTGGCTATTCCGCGGGAAATTAGACTCTGTCGCCGTTTACACAGAGTCGATTACTCGCGCTCAACTAATGTGTGGATGTTGCGTGCCGGCTTGTACGTACAGCGTGGTGGCCGACTCGAGTGACACATTTTTTTGTTAGCGAGAATATATCCGACTTTTTTTTATATCTGTGGTAATAATGCATTCTAGTGGTGAAAGATCGGTACAGTAGTTTTTGAGTTTATTGAAATTACAAACAAACAAAACATACAAAAATACATCTTTTCTTTTATCGTATTATTATTAGAGTATATAAACGGAGGAAAATTCAAACATAAGGCCGCCCTTATAATATGACAAATTTATCCATTACTTCTGATTGGCATTGATCGATCGTGCCTTTCTGGGGTCGATGATTTCCGGTAGAAGACATTTATTAACTATAACAAACAAAAATAATAATATTTGTCAGCTATAATTCAAAACAGTTACCATTTATCAATATAACTTAACTTACCCTAGTGGTATCAAAAGTGGTAAGAGCGCGCTATAATGCGGGCGATTGTACCAATACTCTCAATCGTAATAATATGTTGGCGAACTTAGCGCGCGGAAAACAGAGCGATACGTCCTCTCTCTGAGACGGCGGAGCCGGGTCTGCCGAGCCGTGGCCTCCGCAATCGATTTATATAGCAGTTTTAAAATATTCGGTATAAAATAATTATAATATTTTTACGGATTTTTTTAATTTACTAATTTTAAGCATGAACTGCTGCGTATTAATAAATAGTAATTATGAAGTTTGACATTCGATTTCGATATTAAAAATAGCGCTAAACATCGATAAAAATCTTAATTTTTACGCGGTTTTGTTTTGTCATTTTCATAACAAAAATGTACTAAACGTTATGATGCTATCTTCAAGAAAAATAGAAGACAATATGTACTTTTCAACATGTATTTTTGTATTTTTTTGTTTCAAGTACTTTCAATACCTATTTGACTGCAAAGACAGCATGTTCCGTAAAATTCAAAAAAGGTCTCTCAAGGAACTGCTGTAAACTAAATAACAAATAGTCAATTTAATGTTATTTCTTCAAGAAAAGTAGAAAAATAAATGTCCTATTGGATTTACGACAACACAAATGAATAACTATCAATATAACTGAGTATTTTCACACCGAAAACCTGGAATATTGCGGCATTGTGCGTTATTACGTTATAAACGCTCTTAATACATTTATGAAAGTAACCAAAACATTAAAATATAAAAACTAAATAATTGTGCACATAAAAAAATATAAATTAACAGCCAACCCATTAGCCACCTAAGCACGTAGCGTAAAGTACCTAATATGTATGTACCGACCATTACAAATAGCTTTAGCCATTTAACTAAATCACTGCGGTTCAATTGAAAGTAAAATGTTATTAGCCGGATTCGAACAGCTGTTTGCATTCAGCCGAGACGAAAAAATATTTTACTTTTTATTTCAAAGTGAATTGGGGTCAGGAAGTGAATGCGAAGAATGGAGTGATTGCGAAAATAGCATTTTGTATTTTTGTACAAATGTTGACTCCGTCATAAATGTAAGAAAAATATGAATCTATTCGAGTCTTCGTCTTACTCAGCTGAAGCTTTTGCTGAAGTATTACTTGCATAACTTTAAAAACTATATCCCGCAAGTACTTATAAACTATCTCCGGTCGTCGTCCTTTAGGGGAGACCGGGGCTGGTTGTGACATTTTTATTACAAACTATCATATTTTTTTATTGGTTTGATTGTTTTACCTGGGTATAGGTTTGTTTCATTAAGTAACTATTCAGGATTTTTATTTGAAATAATTTTTATGTAGCAGACTAATAGTAATAACATAAATGTATGAATTCAGAAAAAAGAACCGTGTAACTTTCAACCCCGTGCTCGGGGCTGGTTGTTACACTACACGGGGCAAATTGTTACAATAAAAAACAAACGTATTATAAGAGTTTTTTTTAGGAACAATCATCACAATCAATTGCTTTTCTAATTTTAATGACATAACATTATGTAGACATGCAGTATTTTGCTTCATTCATTAAAATGAAAACATAATCAACTAAAATGAAACCTTTCTCACCTATAATATTATAAACCTCTCTATTAAACAATTGTATCTACTAATGAACAAAACGTGTTTTAAAACTGAAAATAAAATACACTTAAAAAAAGTCAGATCCATAAGGAAAATCAAACAGTTTAGTCACTGTAGTCTGAACAATAACTTATAAGTAAAATATAGCATATTACATTTGCTTGAACTTAAGCAAATGTAATGTGCTATATTTCCTCTAACACACTTCACATGTGAACAATTATTACAAGCTACACACTACCCATTCCTCACCAGATTTCTTCGGATCAAAAGAATCACAACATATTAGACAAAAATAACCGTCCTCATCCTATAAGACCAAAAAACTATGTTCTTAGCACAAGTTACATCAGTCGGAAACAAGCACTATGGGGCAGGTAGTGACAAATCACAACCTGCCCCAAGCAAATGTAACTTTTAGCCCCAACGCCAAATCTGACCTTTTAAGGTTATGCAGTGAAAACGTCAATAAAAATTGCTGTATAAACGTAGATTCATTGCATAACTAAAGCATTAGGGCGTAAATATCACAATAAGGACATAACTGTCATTATGGAATATAGGTTACAAACCAATATTACTAAAAGTGTAAAATTTTACTAATCTGCGATTTTAATGGCGGCACGCTCGGGCTCCTCTCACAAAAACGCTGGTGCCACTGGCTCTCGTGGCGTGCTAGCCGGCGGTGGCGGGAGTATTTGTCCCTTTCTAACGTCATGTATTGCGTTATCTGTTTCGCGACCAATGCCACTGTAACTACCTACCCCTGTCACATCCAGCCCCGGTCTCCCCTAGTATTTTGTCGCGAATCTATATATTTTCAATTTAGATAATTATAAAGATGGGTAGCTCTAGTTCATTGCTTTTTGTTCTTGCTTTTTGTGTCTTACATGTTTACATTGTAGGTACAACTAGTGTTCCCGCCTTGCGGATTCACCCGCGTTCTCGGGGGACCTAATTGTTTTCCGGATAAATGTGAAGTGTAATACATTGGCTCGCGGTATAAAAAATAACAACGACATTGTTATTATATAGGATGGTCCAATATGGTTCATATAATACACATAATACATATAATATACATATAATCATGGTTCAATGGCGTATCATGATGCGACATTGAGCCACAAACATGAAAAAATTCAAACAGATAAACATCCTATCCCGGTATCCCGATTGAGCTGAAATGTTGCATGTAAACAGGATAAAAATGCAAAATTATTACGATATGAGTTTATCCGATGATGGAGCCGGAAGGTGGCCATAGGAACTCTGTAATTAACGACGCAACCCCATCGAGTTTGGACTCGTTTGATTCGTCTTGAAAAGGACTCTGGTTCTAGGGTCTGATAATGAAGCTATTAAGTCCAATATTATAAAAAATGCTTGTAAAAAAGTGTGGTAATTAATCGAAGTAAAGCTACACACTCATAAGCTGCCTTCACTGAGCCTCACTCGGCCACAAAGTTAACATAATTGTACTGTTTGCATATAATTGGGAGCAACTAAAAAGCATTCCTGTGTGGTATTGCTTGCCGGTGACGTTCGTTTAATCACATTGACAAGTGCAATTCTGTTCTTTTTTGACAGCTGACGACGACGACGTCCGTCGTCGCGGTCTATTCTCTATACATTCGTAGTGCGGTGCTACATTTTTCAATTGGTCAATTAATTAATGTTTAATTTTAGGAAGCTCCTATTAAGGTCGTATTATGTATCCATTATAAAAAAAAACCTGTCACTTTGTGGATCACTTTCATTTATGATAGTTTCTGTGTAATGTTATGATATTTGAAGTAAGTATGTTTTATTACAAATTATTTATTATAAATCCAAGACTGTTCTTTGTCGAAATCAGTCAAAAACAAAGGCCCAGTTCAGCAGAGGACATCTCGTGACAGAATATGATGATGATACTAATTTTATAGTGGTTACAGAGTTGGTATACATATTTCAGATGTCTGCAGCTCGGATAAGTCATATTATGGGCATCCTTAAATCAGCCAATGATGAAGATATCTTGGAAAAACGTCGACAAGCTCAACAGTTGAGACTTTTGGCGAGTAATTCTTTAACTATTCTTGTTGAAATAAACATTGATTAAATTGTGCACAGCACTACAAAGTCAATGCATTTTTATTTACTGGAAATGCTAAAATTTTTCCAAATTCTATATAGAAGTCTTTGATATCTGGCTTATTTTTATTATTCCTTATAAAAAAATACCTCGTCAATTTAGTAGTATGTACTTACATACGAGTATGTTATTAAACATTATTCGTGAAAAAATGTTAATTGTTTCAATATTTTCAAAATATGGGCGCTATATCTAGCTTTCTTTTTGTGAAGTTTAAGTCGTAATATTAAGATAAAGTTAAACCAATGAATAGCCTTCATATTAAACCTTTAAAATTGGTATATTCAGTACATTAAAGTTTTACTAAAATATGAAATAAAATTAGCCTTTATCTAGTTTCCATATCATAAGTTTGCTTAGCTTGGGATTACGACTCAGATCATTAAAATAAATGAAATCCACTCGCAGAGCGCAGTTGATGTTTACAATACACCTTCCAGCCCATTTTAATTCTTTTGACCTATTCAAGTATTCAATTGTTTCGACATGCAATAGTCCGGGAGGTACTGATGCATTTTAGGTAGTATTAATACGCCGATCGATGGCCATCTTTTTCAATAGATCTTGAATGACTAATATGTGAACCACGCATCAGCGATGCACCCGCGGTGGGTTTAGGATTGGAAGGTTACGGCAGGGGTAAACTTTTTTTTTACAAATTCATGCGAGCAGCTGACGCGTGTTCCCCCCTCCACCATGCAGCAGACGATTTTTTTCAGCTCAGTATTATGTCAAATACTTATGAAACAAGTTTGAGCCGGCGTACTATGTCTTTTTTTTTACTGGGAGTGGCTGGATGACGGATGTAGAAGACTTGAGCACTTACTTGAGCAGACGGTCGGTTCACTTATTAGTCATATAAGATCAACTATACATTTCAACGTCAGCCGGCTTACTATGACTTTTGTGTTTGCAACGCTACCTCCCGGACTAACCGTCACAACGGAGTCGTCGTCGGTTGCTGTCAAAAACGTTTCAGAATACCAAAGCTGGTGGCGCCGGCGGCGGCGGCGCGCGGCGGTGGCGCGGCGCGAGCGGCCGGCTACTGTCAGCCGCGTATTCCGCACAAATTGATAATGCTCGATTACACACTCAATATGACTTATCGTTTTTCAGTGTGTAATTGGCAGATAAATAATAATTAATATTATATATTACCCTATTAACTGTATCAGTAGAAAGAAAATTATTATCTTTATAAATAAAATGTCACTGAACACTTCCTAAACGGCTGGACCGATTTGAATGAATTTTTTGTATGCGTTTGGGTGGCGCCCTGGATGGTTTAGATTCACAAATAGGGTAGGGTAGGGTAGGGTAGGGTTGGGTCGACTCGTGCGTCCGAGTTTGTGAGTCGGAATTCGGGGTGCCGGTCAATACAATCTATTTTAATAATATATATAAAATGCTTTTGTGGGTACGTAAATACGCAGTTTTCTCAATCACCACTAACCCCAATCAACTTCCCGTTGGGGTGGTAAATACCCCTTGGTCTCCAGGTGGCGAAAATGTTAAAACATATATTGCTGTCCTTTTCTAACGCATGAGGACTTCTGAAAAGATCTCAAAATTTCTGGAATGGTCTAGAAATGAATATGTGTAAATATCTGGAATGATCAAGAAAATTCTAGAATGAATTCAAACTCTTATAATCGATATAGAATGTTTGAGAAAGTTCTACAAATTTTCTGGCTTCATCTAGAAAGTTCCAAAATGTCTAAAACTGTAATTATCGAGTTAGAATGTTCGAGAACGTTCTAGAAATGTCCCGAATGATCTGGAAAGTTCTAAAATGAGTGCAATTTATTATGATCGAGAAAGTTCTAGAAGTTTTCCGAATGATCTGGAAAGTTCCAAAATGAGTGCAATTGATTATGATCGATTTAGAATGTTCTAGAAAGTTCCAAAATGAGTGAAATTGATTATGATCGATTTAGAATGTTCGAAAAATTCTAGAAAATTCTAAACGAGTGCAATTTATTATAAGCGATTTAAAATGTTCGAGAAAGTTCTAAATTTTTTTGGATTAATCTGGAAAGTTCCAAAATGTGTACGAGTGTTATTATTGGTCTAACTAAAAGAACCAAATCGAAATCGAAAATAGTAAATCTATAATATCTGTTAAAAAATGTATCCTTATCTACTTTTTATACCACTAAACATGCGATGTATTTTAACCCGAGCAACGCCGGGTTTCGCTGCTAGTTATCAATAAAAATTTAATAAAATATTTATTATAAATAAATTTATATTATTATATTATAAATTAATTAAAATAAAATATTTAACTTTATGAAAAAGCAACTTGGTAGAAAAATCTTGAAAAAATTTTTACTACTTGTTCTGCATGTGAAACTTTACAGAATATCTAAGTGATTCTGAGGACGATTCTTTTAAATCTTAATAAAAACTTTTTTCTTATTTACTATCCTTATACATTACGGCCTTACTCATAAACGCTATTTAAAGTTAAGTCATACTTAAAACAGTTATTTAAAAAAATCTTCACTCATAAACGGTATTTATCCTTATTCACTGCTTAAAAACGTTATTTAAAGAGCTGTCAAATTAAACAACCTACGACCCTTGTTTAACGGGCTAAATAGCAAAATGGTCGCCAAATAAACAGCTGTTGCTTGATTGCTGTAAAATATTTTTCATTGATTTCCGAAAATAAGCTGGATATATGATGTTAGATTATATAGAAATACCATAAATTATATAAATTACTTAAACTTGTACCTCGATGACCGAGCTTTGCTCGTTTTTTTTTTTTTTGTTAAATCATATTAGTTTTTCGAACAAAAAAAAAGGAAAAAAAAATATCATCTGGACTCGAACAGGGTCTTCTGGTTTCGGGACCGCTCGATACAAGGTTATCATAGCCAGGTGGGAAATCGGGTGGTCCCGAAACCAGAAGACCCTGTTCGAGTACAAATAATATATTTTTTCGCTTTTTTTTTCAAGTTCTTTTGTGAGAAAAACTAATATGATTTACCAAAAAAAAAAAAAACGAGCAAAGCTCGGTCATCGAGGTACAAGTTTAATATAATTTATGGTGTTTCTATATAATCTAACATCATATATCCAGCTTATTTTCGGAAATCAATGAAAAATATTTTACAGCAATCAAGCAACAGCTGTTTATTTGGCGACCATTTTGCTATTTAGCCCGTTAAACAAGGGTCGTAGGTTGTTTAATTTGACAGCTCCTTAAATAACGTTTTTAAGCAGTGAATAAGGATAAATACCGTTTATGAGTGAAGATTTTTTTAAATAACTGTTTTAAGTATGACTTAACTTTAAATAGCGTTTATGAGTAAGGGTGTATATACAATTTTAAATAGTATTTAGCTATATACTATTTAATCCGTTATTTAAGAGATTTTTATGAGTAAGACCTTATTATTAAAATATTTAAAAGTTTATAATTGCAGTGTTAGAAAATAATATTTAGTGTTAACCCATAAAGTGCTATTAATGTGTAGCGAACCACTACATAATGAAGTTCAGACGCCGATAGATAGATGGCGCGCCGACACATTATCCTGCATCGTGCATACATCGCGCATACAAGCCCACTACATCCTGCATCGCGCTTGCAAAGATTTCTCGGCGATCTGCATATATACAACTGTCCGACATGTACAGTTGGACCGCGGTCCCCAGGCACGATGACCCAGCCTGGCGGAAGATCTTCCCTTTTCAATGGAGGTGTCATCCACCTTGCACCTCCATATTGGTGACCCCGACGTGATGGAATGGGAATAATTTCCAACCCTTCCAATCACTGAACATGCAGTGGTATCCTTCAGAGCAACTTCCAAGCTCATCACTCCCCACCGGCAAGCAGTCACACAGCAAGCCAGCTTCGCCTTAACCAGTTCCAAGGCAGCCGATTCACCGTGCTTCCTGGTCCTGCAAGGCTCATCACAGCGACAGCACTCATCGCCCGCACAGTCCACCGCAGCACACGTCCGGATCTCTTCGGCTGGCTCACCCTCTCCGGCGTGGCAGTCTCTGCACCACGTGGACTCCTATGGCTCAACCCATCGCAGCAACCCCGCTCAGTCTCGACTCACCGCAGACTTCCGAGCAGCACTGGCACTTGCAAGCTTAACGCAATGACGCAACTATAGATCGACCTCTGGTCTAGGAAGGGAGTGATGTAGCGAACCACTACATAATGAAGTTCAGACGCCGATAGATAGATGGCGCGCCGACACATGTCACCGTATTTTTGTGAAAACCGTTAGTTTATAATCTCTCTAGCGAGATTGTAAACTCCCCGATAAATTGTGAACTGTATCATACTACTTACAATATAACGTATTCATTTTCGATAGTTTATAATCTATCCGCAACAAACCGTCATATTGCAAACGAACCTGCACTTGCCGACAGGGTTCACAATCTGTCCGCTTTTATCACTCGTAATATTGTGAACCGTCCCTGATTGGTCAGTCTTGGTGGGTAGTTCGTTCTGTGTCCATAGAGTTAGAAAACAAACATAAGAGTCAAATAAAAGAAATGCACATTTAATATTTTGAGATCAAATATGTGAATCAATATATTTTTTTATTACGAAACGATATTAACAATCAACTCTATTTTACGTATGGTATTAAAATATAAATCAAAATAAAGGAACAGAAAACATAACACAAATTGTTGAAAAATCCAGTAGGTATGTAGTTTTTTCAATTAGGACAAAAGTAGGAAATACAAGAAAAAAAAACATTTATTGTTACATGTTTGACATGAGTTGTGGCACCTGGAGTTACATAAAACATAAGCTTTTTTACAACTACAGTTAGTTATTGGAGGCACATTGTCCTTTTTTATTTTCTTTCAATTGCATTGTTTCATTCCTTGGCCGCCGAATCAAGAAGACATTGATGCTATAGTTCTTAACGGCAATTTAATAACACTTTGGATTCTTATAGTTGTCCATTTCGTTTTTTTTTTGTTTTTTCATTAAGTCCGGTGTAGTACTTTTGTAACTCTATGTAAAAAAAATCTTGATCAACAACTGGTATATCAGCGTTTTGTAGAATACTAGAATCAATATCCGTCATTTTTAATTGGATATAGTTTCACAAATATAATCAAAACTGTTTACTTACGCGAGAAATTATATTAAAACGTGAAAGTATAATTCAGGTTATGTTCGGCTACTAACAGTTATTTATCACAGAAACTCCACTTATTATTTAAATCCTATTTTGCTATAACAAAATTTACGAACGAGCGTACTCTATGTAGTTTATTTTCACAAATAATTGTAACTTCGTTCGATGCAAGTGATAACAAATGACAGCTAGGTAAAGATGGCGGCGCGGGACATTATGACGTTCAACCAATCAGCGCGCAAAGAGCATTCCGTCGCTGATGCCAGTTCACAATAAAACGGTTTGTTGCGGATAGATTATAAACTATCGGAAATGAATACGTTATATTGTAAGCAGTATGGTACAGTTGACAATTTATCGGCGAGTTTACAATCTCGCTAGGGAGATTATAAACTAACGGTTTTCACAATAATACGGTGACATATACAACTGTCCGACATGTACAGTTGGACCGCGGTCCCCAGGCACGATGACCCAGCCTGGCGGAAGATCTTCCCTTTTCAATGGAGGTGTCATCCACCTTGCACCTCCATAAATGCATGGAATTATTTTATGGTCAGGTTAAATTCAACTGTCATACCTTATAATATCATGAACGAACAAAAAATACAATAACACAATAACCAGCATTCTATACTCATATACTAAAACAGTCAGTAATTATTACAAATAACATCACTTTAATCAAACTGCTACGAAATTGTAGCATGACCGCTACACATTTTCATTTTATGTTATGTATAGGTTATAGTTGTTAGGATCTCATTCACAAAAGCTCTTTGTGAGACGAAAACAAAAGGATGTATTTGAGCTACCCTTTGCTGATCGATTCATCGATTAAAGGCCAAAATTAAAAGGCGTTGGCAATCCGAATTATACTCAATCGACCGCACGTTGCGTCGCTATGAATAAAGCTTTGAGGGTATGTTTGAAAATTGCCGCTAGCGCTGAGCAGCAAAGCCAATTAGAGACACCTCCAGTTTCTCCAACTCTATCCGTACGTGACTCGCTTGCTAAATCTACAGAACAAAAATTAAATCTCGTGATATACTCGAGCAAAAATATCTATATTTAATTGTTGGAGCGGATTTAATTAATGTTAACAATACTCATATTTACGTGCTAAGAAATGTTAGAATTATTTCCGCAAATTTCACTGAGCTTTCGAATACTAGTAATGAGCACGTACGCGGTAGGTCTGTCAATTACTTTACCTAGTCTTCATCAACTTTAGTTTAATGTATTTTAGTTGTTATAATTTTATTTAATATTGTATTTAATTTCAACTAAGGAAAATGAATATCTTTCCAAATAGTCATTTTAATAATAAGTACATTATGAAACTGTTTTACCCGTTTAAATTAAGAATGCTTCGTCTACTCACATATCAATTACGTTGAGGTACAATCTTAACATAATCGGGATTATACCTATCATAAAACTGTGCGGTGATGTAAAGTAAAAAGCACTAGTGCGTAATAAGCTTCATTAAGATACTAAAAGCGATGCAATAAATGTTACTTTATTTGATAGGTTTTCATTTTATGTTATTCAATCTTATTTATAAAATAAGAATGCCGAAAATACTGTTGCTAAAAAACCTATTGTGATATCAAACATCTAATCATCTTGGTAAAATATGTATACCTATAGATACATATTGTATCTCTGTGGATCGTCTGAATAAATTAAATGAAATAATTTACGATAAGTTAACAATCTACTGATTACAATGTCGTATTAGACCGCGAGATATTCCATTAAACAACTACAAAGCAATTTAGCCTAAGTTAAATAAAGATAGAAGGAGACTAGCAAATCATGAATCATTTTCTGTTAGAAATGTTCGGAATATACGTGTTTGATCTTCCATTTTTAGGGTTCCAATGTCTAACAAGAAACTCTAAAAGGACTTTTTGGCGGGAACTTGCAGAGTGACGTTGCGTTTTTATTTTAAATTTCATAAATTCGTGTATTTTGAGTTTTATTGCATATTATCGGTGGTACTTTATCCAATAAAGATCAATCCATGTGCACCGGTGAAGTGAACGAACTAACAGTGAAGTAACTTTTCAAGTTGTCTCAAGAAGTCCGTGAAAAGTTTTAGTACAACGACCATTGTACTAAAACATGACATTATGGACGGTGACTAACTGAAGACTATGTGAAAGTGATTTATTGTGACTAGAACTTATAATATAACTGGAAAATGTCAAATTACACAAGCCGTGTGACGCCATCATATAAAAAAAAGAAACTTTAATTGAAGTAATATAATTTTCGTCATATCCATCTGTCTGACCCAGCTATTTTAATCGAAGAGTATGAGATATAAAAAACATTTTTTTTAAATATTATTATACTCAATCCCTCCATAAATTGAGCGAAATCAGACTCCATCGCTCCAACCGTGGTAAAAGGCTGACGAAGGAATAAAATACGCTGGTCAAAGATATTAACTTAGACATGAATGAATAAGTCACATTTATGTTTGTGGAAATTTGATAATGGGTAGAGGAAAAAACTGGTGACACACCCTCGTAAACCCAAGTAATATAAAAATTTATGAGGGACTGGCCGGAATTTACTTAAAGTTTATTGCCGTAATAAAATTACAACATTTCATAGTTTCATACATTTTTACTTATTCATTTGAGCCTTGAATGTATAGTAGGTACCAGACGTTAAATATCATAGAACTATGTATTAAAAACATGCTTGTACGACATGAAATTTATCATGGAGGGCGGAATTTAAAATATACATAAATAAAATGTTCGTTGCTCCCTTTTTCTTTCTAATTACACTATCCAACTATACACTATCCAACCCAATATACAATAAGTAGCATATTTATTACAACTTATATTTAACTTGTTACGAACAATTTTATTTTCATTCTTTCTTTTCGATTTCAAATCCTGTAGCAAAAAAATTTTTATTTTTTTCGTAATTTTAAAATTATAGACGAGATCACTCAGTCGATGGTTAATACTAAGGGCTATTTACAAGCTTTCAATTGATAAATGTTATAATAACGAATTTTTTGTTTTTAATACCCCTCCTCTTTTTTTATTCGTAGACGCCATATTAAAATAATATTACCTATGTCACTCCCACAGTTAAGACGAATCTAACGACACCTCATAATATATGTTTAAATCCATCAGGCTGTCCAGGCTGCAGAGCGTGCCAAATAAATAGACATAGGTACATACATACATATTTTTACCCTCCAACCGGGTCAGTCAGTTGAAAATATATAACAGGTGAATTGAGAGCCTCCTCCTTTTTTTATGTCGGTTAAAAACGGGACGTCTCTCTGTCTGTCTCTTTAGTATTCGATATTTGCACAGATTTAGATGTTGTTATCATAATTACTTGGGGTTCCTTGAGGAAGATTTTAGTGTAGATTTTATAGCGATGTGACTAAACTCTGCTGTGATTGAAAGCACAGGTGATTATGTACAGGCGAGGATATAAATGGTATACACTTTGTGAAATTCAACAACGATTTTCTCTTTTGCAAATATTAATTGAAATTATGAGATATTATGCAGGCAGAATATTTTATTCATATTTGTGTAATACTTCAACATTTGAATCTAAGCAAGAAATTGCTTATTGCTAAAGAAAGCAATTGTGCGAGAAAATTGCTTCAGAATTTCACGAAGAGTATACATATTTATGTCTTCAACTGTACAACTTGTAACAAAAAGGTAAATAAAATGATTTTTACGATAAATATTTCGACAGATGATTCTCTATTCAATTTACATCCATATCCTCTAATAATGTGTCATAACTCTGTTGCGCGTATCATTGAAATGACTTGATTGATAAGCATAAAAATAGGCCTAGCCCCATTTGCGTCAACCTGGGTTAAAATTTTACCCATTTAACCCGTAGTTACATAATCCAAAAGCTGTGTCAAAATGGTATAAATGGTACCATCGGGTTAAATGGTTGACATTCTAACCCAGGTTGACACAAGTGTGCCTTATAATAAGTATAAGGGCTTATTTAAACTATTATAAGGCTACGTTTTTATGCTTTAAGACAAGGTAAAGCTGTTAGCGTAAAATGCATGCAATACCTAGACACCGTAAGGTTTTATGAAAGCAAATGAACAAGGTACGTGCCGAAGGCTTACCAGCGCTAATAAACTTGAGTTAGAGCGCACTTCATCTTTATTGTGCCTGCGTGCTAAGTGTCACTTTATCGTTACGCGCACCATTATTTATAATTAATTACCTGCGTTACTAAACGGTACCAGGCATTTTAAATTTTCAGTTTCTGTACGAAAGTTTATATGTACCTACTTACCAGAAATTGACTTTATTTTTTTTTGCACCATATATGTATTATTAATTATTATCAATAATCATCCTTACTTCTATACTAATAATATAATAGAATAAAAGCGAATGAGAATTTTTTTTGTTACGCTTTCACGCCTTATATACTCAACCGATCAAGATGAAATTTGGCATGCGGATAGCCTATTTATGGTATAGAGAAAGACATAGGCTATTTTATCCCGAGAACACGGGTGAAACCGCAGGTAGTAAATAATAAAGCCAAGCTACATTAATTTACGATTCCTGATTGTATTTATTTCCAATAAACAGCAGCAATGGGCCTTCAGTGACTGTTAATCAGATTTGTTAGCGATGATCAAATAATGCGTGCGCGGTACGGGCTGTGTCGCGTCGCTCGTGGCCGGGGGCTGTTTGCGCACTAGCCGGCACGCACGCTGCGTTATCATAATTACTACTGTAACATAGAGCTGAGTACTCACTTAGCGAAACGTACCGTATAACGATCAGTTAACGTCAACCGACGCTGTATTTTATATGCGTGGCTTGTCATTCACATTCAGTTACAATTTTATTGTAATATGTATATATTACCAGCCAAACCCGATTTTAGGCTAAACTATCCTATAGGCTAACTAATCCTATCGTGTATCGGAAAAACTAGTTTGGCCTAGGCTTAACTAGTTTTTCCGATACACGATAGGATAAACCGGTATAGACTAGGCCAAACTGGTACATCCTAAGCCCGGTAGGAGAATCTAGTTTAGCCTAGGCTGAACTAGTTTATCCTACCACACTTCAGGATAAATTGGTATCACCTATTCTATACGTGTAGGGAAAATAGGCACCTAAAGAAAACTTGTAACTGAAATAATTATTTCTAGTATTAAAAGAAAAGAATAATCATGATTCATTTAATTGAAATTTAAGTAGGTGGGTAAGAGAAAGAATACCTACAATATAATTTCTGTTTGGTGCCAACTTTGTAAAAGCCCTCATTATTTATCTGAAGAATAACTCCGATTATGATTCTGGAATTACCTCTTCCTTTGTCTACTTCTGGAATCGGTATTCTCGCTCAATCATTGTCGGCTAAACTAGTTCAGCCTAGGCCAAACTAGTTTAGCCTAAAATCGGGTTTGGCCGGTAACATATATACAAATATGAAAGCTGATTTATTAATTCATGAATTTAACCATTACCTTATGCATATGTTATAAATTACTTAACTTGAAGTACTTATTATGAATTATGTAGTATTATTAATTATGCAGTTATTTTTCAGTTGTCTAATAGTAAGGAATCTTCAAGATGTTCATCAAACCACTCCTGTAGAAACACATCGGAGACATTCCCCAATTGCATTGCCATTTATTTATCTGTGGTTTGTTATAAATAGTAATACTTATCTAGTTTTAAATAGAAGTCGCTACCACTGTGAGTTGCGGAAAATACCAAGCAGCGGTTTTCGACATATATTATAGCAAATAATGAATTTATCTAAATAGGCATAAAATTATGATCAAAAGCTATATGTTAACATTATAAGCTCTGTCTGACCGAGATCATGACATAAAATTGAGTGGTAACATTACATGCAGTTACGTGACGTATTTTGCGGTCAGACTCAATATAGATTGTGGTTTATTGGCTATCGGAGGTGCCCGCGACCGACATCACGCACTCAGAGTTTTTACTAATTTAGATACATGGAACTCTATTATTAATTATAACTAACTAGTGCCCTGCGGTTTCACCCGCGTCCCCGGGATAAAAAGTACCCTATAATACTCGGCAATAATGTAGCATGTATAACAGGTGGAAATTTCGAGATGGCATATTTTCGAAACCTATGTTGGGTTAGTCATTCTGAAAAACGTTTACTATGGGACCAATAGTGAATTCTTATTTTTTTTTTACTTTTCTTACAAAATGTCAACCTTACAAGATGATAATGAAAGAAACGTAAAAAAATAAATTTTGAGAATTCATTGTTGGTCCCATAGCAAAAGTTGTTCAGCATGACTAAACCAACATAGGTTTCAAAAATATGCCATCTCGAAATCTCCACCCAGTAACTATAACGAGCAGTTATCTCGCGCTCTACTGCGCTCCACCCGATTGACAGTTTTAATCATTTTCGTCACGAATACAGGGATTCGCATCGCGTTCGTTGTAGGCTCGTTATATCGTCCACACTTGCCATCGCGAGTAACGAACGTATTATGTTCGTTCGTTGTTCGCGTAGCGTGGACGGACTTGTGAGCCTCGAACGAGCAGTTGTCTCGCGCTCTACTGCGCTCCGCCCGATTGTCAGATTTTTCACGAACACAGGGATTCGCATTGCGCTCTTTGTAGGCTCGTTCATTATAACGGCCACACTTGACATCGCGAGCCATGAACGAATTCTGTTCGTTCGTGGCTCGGCTCGTGCTTGCTTCGCGCACCCTTAGGTTATCTTTTTATCATCCAAGAGTAATTTATAGGTAGGTTCAAAACCCATACGCTTCAATAAAAAATAAATTGTATGGCAGCTATGTACTTAAACGCAGTTATTCACGACCAAAATAACAAATTACGTATTTTCTCCATACATTTATTAATTTTTTACAGTTTATTTTAACTCCTTTCCATCCAAAGGTTCATCACTTTGGCCGACCATTGTCAGACTTTTTTGTATAAAGTTCTAATTGCAAATGGTCCCATGTAGATATTTGATCTCACCAAAAAACATGATCGATTGACATCATGAAAAAGTTGTCAACCAGCCTATTATCAAGTCTCTACAAAAACTGTTGTAATTCAAACTGGCCATTGGAGTAGTATTCGCAGTGCGTTTTATTTATTTTTATTATAGTATGATTTTAAAACCTGCTCAGTACTCAGTGCGGCCATCTTTGCCGTTGTAATTTATGTTGGTATCTTAAGTTATATTGAGTCCCAAACCTACAACAGAAACTTTAAACATTTCGCAGCCAAGTTTCTTATCAATTATGGTCGCCATAACGTTGACGTTTAAGCGCAACTTATTACAGTTGGAATATGCAAATTGGTTACCCCACATTGTCCCTACAGTAATTTCCACCAGGATTCATTAACTGAAAATTATTACATTAATTTAACCCATTCATGGCCAAGCAAAACTTCAAAGTAGTTTGTTTACCAACATGAATACAAGCTATTTAATATGGGGAAATAGCAACATTTTATTGTGAATCCACCCTTTTCGGTGTTTTTAGGGATTCGTATCCAAAGGGAAGGGATATGTGTTTGTATATCTGTCTACCCCAGGACTGTATATTTTTAACCGCAATAGGTAGCTAGACAAACATAGCAAAACTATTTTAATTGTAGCCCCTAAAAGTCCACTCCCAAATCCATGCCTGTCATAGAGTTTTGCTGAGCGTTTGCATAGCAATGATGAAGCACTTCACTAATGACCTACAACTGGCGAGCTGTAGACGTTCACTTCATTAATTACATTGAAGTTTAATTGCTTAGCTAGAGGACACCCTAAGATTGTACAAACAGATAGTTCTAAGATTATTCGTGAGCGTCTGCAGCTCTTTTTGCCAAATGAAACGCATTAGAGAATAAACCTTCAAAGTGGTATGTTATAAAGTTTTTTGCTACCTTCGTCATGATGCAAGAAGAAAAATAAGGATTGAAATATTACCATTGTATACTTACTTAACTAAATGTGTCTACTAGCTCACTAGTTAACGCTGCAAGAACGTGCGTCTGCAAAAGTAAACCGTATTAAAGTTGAGGTTAGACTACGTTGAATTTCGTCGTCATCATTTTATGTAGGTACTTGCTCTTTCTATATATGATACATAATATACTCCAACAGAACCTACTACGCACTGAATATTTACTTGAGGTGAAAGCGGTAAAGCGGTTACATAAAGCTATACGAAGATGTAACGTTCGTAACAAACAAGCAAACAAATATGAAATTTTTAAACTCCGCTGCGGTAGGTTATGTTAGCATAGCATTTTATTTTGTTATTTCATGCTTCTCATATTTCCAGCTCACCCACTGACTATTGAATGTGGAGAGGACCTATTGCAGCATTTCTGTTAATGGAACTGTTTTCATAATATTTCGTCCAAATATTTCCTTAAACTTACGTGATTTTATTTTTCTGAACCAGTTTTTGTTTATGGGCTCAATCAACTAGAACGACCTATGAAATATATACGGATGAGATGAACGAAATGTAGCTTTATAAAGTAATAAACAAAAGATTTCGTTTGGGATGTCCGTTGGCCAGCGCTCTTTCGTAGCATTTATTTTGCACGTTGTCTCTACAAAGGTCTAAATCCTTTTGAGATCGTAAACCATGAATAAAAGCCTACATGCAAGCATTTTAAGGCTAATTCCATCTTAATAGAGTTTGATTTTTGATATTTATTTTTAAACTGAATTTGCTGTATCTATTTTGGTGGGTTTGTTGTGTAGCTTATTTAAGAAAAGAAAAGCCCGCATGAGGGTAAGCGGTTACCGTAAACACATGGAAGCCTGTAACGCACGAGGCTCATTATCGACCCTTCCCCCTCCGCAATGAGCTCTGGTACCTTACTAGCAAGAACACAACATAATCTTCTTAGGCTACGGTATTCTATAAGGTCGAGGTACTTCCCCAGTTGAGCTGTTATTCGATTGAATAAATGCTATGCTTGAACTCTCTTAGAAGTGCAAAGAAATCAAACAAATAGAGCAGGTAAAATTCGATCCCACTTGGTAATTACCACGAGCCCGCACATAAGGCTTTCAAATAACAACAAACTTTGCTTGAAAATTGTTCTGACAAGATTTCCTCTGCTAATGACTCTAATGAATTAAACTTATTATCAATTGCCCTACTTACGCTAAGTTCTATTCAAAATTATTCCAATTACGATAAAGGTAGAGTAAAATGCAAATTAAATTGTTTTGATCATACGTGCTATGTTTACTTATTAGATTAATGGATTGTGTTCAGTTTATCAATGTTTGAAGCAACATTATATTAATTTATCTATGACTATGAATTTCATAATTATAATATAAATAAATGGAACTAGGCCGGTAATCTAAAAGAGGTCGACTGGGAAAGTACCTCCATCTTACAGAATGCCGCAGCCAAATAACAATGTTGTGTTCCTGTTGCTAGAATTCATTGGGGAGAAGGAAAGGGTCGGTAATGCGTGAATGTTGCCCGTGGCATCACAAGCATCAATAGGGCTATAGTAACCGCTTACCACCAGGCGGGCCGTATACTTGTTCGCCGACATAGTCATATAAAAATAAATAATTGTAAATACTTTTGTAATTAATAAGAATACTTATTTAATAAGAATTGTTTGTTTCTTAAAATAAAAATGGAGTTAGTCTTTAATCCAATGGTAAACTTGTTATTCTCATACTTTTAATCTTGATACTGCTACCAGATACAATGTTGTTATAAGAACCTAGTCGAGAAATATTCATTGCGGAACATGGTCGGCAATATACGATACTGCCACGGTGTCATACAGCGGCCCCCGTTGCTACTCTGGCCGTCAGGCTACTTAGTAAGTGGTTAAACTAATAGAGGAGCCAGTGTGTCCACTTTATATAAATGGTTAACCGTATAAACGAGGAAGGATGAGCCTGAGCGTAAAGTTCAAGAATCAATTAGCGGTCCTCATGGCCCGGCGTCCATAATTCATGTGCTGACTACGATGCACTTGGCAGCAACAGGCACATATCTGCCTCATATGCTATTCCACAAATCACACATACGCGTCAAATCATATCAACATATCTAGGCTTTAAATAAATATACCTTTTTTTTTTATACGACCAAGTTGGCAAGCAAGCATACGGCCCGCCTGATGGTAAATGGTTACCGTAGCCATATGGACGCTTGCAACACACGTAGCATCGCTGACGCGTTACCGACCTTCCCCCCACCCCTATGAGCTCTGGCAACCTTACTCACGCGCAGGAACACAACTTTACACAACATAAAGTTATTTGGCTGCGGTATTCTGTAAGGTGGAGGTACTTCCCCAGTCGAGCTGCTCTTTCAAAGTCAAAGTTAAAGTCAAAGCCATTTATTCAATTTAGGCCCCAGAAGGGCACTTATGAAGGTCATATTTACTGAAGTTACCACCGGTTCGCAACTCGGCCTTCAACTGAGAAGAATCCGGCAAGAAACTCAGCAAGGTTACATTTTTTATATATTTTTTGGACAATCTGACTATGTTTGGCTTTTTTTTTCCAAATAATTAACAATAAAAAAGATATACCTAAGCATAGATACAGACGAAAAAAGAACAAGAAAATAAATAAAAAATAATAAGCATAAAAATATAAAACACACAATTATTGACCTACTGGCTTTTGTATAAGCATGAGCAAGGTGCACTTGTGCAGAGTGCAGCTACCTACTTCCAGACATCTTTATCTTCAATATAATCAGCTACTTTGTAATAAGCTCTTTCTTTCAGAACTTCTTTTATATGTGATTTAAATTTAAAATCAGTCATCTTGGTCACCGCAAGTGGTATTTTGTTATAAAAGCGCACACTATTGCCAAGAAATGACTTACGAACTTTAGCTAGTCTAAAATACGGAACAACTAATTTCTCTTTTTGTCTTGTATTTATATTACTTTGAACGACTCTCTACCTCTCTTAAATCTCTTTTTAATGGCTATAATTAGTGGTGCCTAAAATCGGACTTTATTTTTCAGTCTCGTCTCGGTCCTGTACTAATAACAAGACTAAGAATGACACTATGACCGGTCATGTGTTTGAATGACTAAGGCCAAACCGCCTCTACAAGATCGCTTTGAACTCTTACAAGTCTTGCACAGGCGGAACAACCTAGCTTGGAACTTTCTGGAAAAGGCGGATAACAAAGGCGATGCTCGGTGCGTTAAAATGTTTTCATACCACCTGTTCGACAATTTCCAATTACACATCACGCAATCTCAACGTAATGCAAGGCAATATATCCATACGATATAAAGTACATGAAAATCCCAAGGGATAGGTATAACGTTATTTGAATTTGGACCGTTACAATTCGTATGAAAACTCTTGGCATAGATCAGGTACGTGCATTGTAAATAGAGTTTATTCAAAACTCGAACTGTAGTGCAATTCTGTTCTTTTTTTGACAGCTGACGACGACGACGCATGACGTCATTCCGTCGACGCGGTCTATTCTCTATACATTCGTAGTGCGGTGCTACATTTTTCAATTGGTCAATTAATTAATGTTTAATTTTAGGAAGCTCCTATTAAGGTCGTATTATGTATCCATTATAAAAAAAAACCTGTCACTTTGTGGATCACTTTAATTTATGATAGTTTCTGTGTAAAGTTATGATATTTAAAGTAAGTATGTTTTATTATAAATTATTTATTATAAATCCAAAACTGTTCTTTGTCGAAATCAATGGAGAACAAAGGCCATATTCAGCAGAGGACATCTCGTGACAGAATATGATGATGATACTAATTTTATAGTGGTTATAGAGTTGGTATACATATTTCAGATGTCTGCAGCTCGGATAAGTCATATTATGGCCATCCTTAAATCAGCCAATGATGAAGATATCTTGGAAAAACGTCGTCAAGCTCAACAGTTGAGACTTTTGGCGAGTAATTCTTTTTACTATTCTCGTTGAAATAAACATTGATTAAATTGTGCCCAGCACTATAAAAGTCAATGCATTTTTATTTACTGGAAATGCTAAAATTCTTACAAATTCTATATCTTTTCTTTGATATCTGGGTTATTTTAATTATTCCTTATAAAAAAATACCTCGTCAAATTAGTAGTATGTACCTACATACGAGTATTTTATTAAACATAATTTGTGAAAAAAAGTTAATTATTTAAATATTTTCAAAATATGGGCGCTATATCTAGTTTCTTTTTGTGAAGTTTATGTCCTAAATATTAAGATAAAGTTTAACTACTGAATAGCCTTCATATTAAACCTTTAAAATTGGTATATTCGGTACATTAAGTTTTACTAAAATATGAAATAAAATTTGCCTTTATCTAGTTTCCATATTATAAGTTTGCTTGGCTTGGGATTACAGCTCAGATCATTAAAATAAATGAAATCCACCAACAGGGCGCAGATGATGTTTACAGTACACCTTCCAGTCCATTTTAATTCTTTTGACCAATCCAAGTATTCAATTGTTTCGACATGCAATAGTCCGGGAGGTACTGATGCATTTTAGGTAGTATTAATACGCCGATCGATGGCCATCTTTTTCAATAGATCTTGAATAACTAATAAGTGAACCACGCATCAGCGATGCACCCGCGGTGGGTTTAGGATTGGAAGGTTACGGAAGGGGTAAACTTTTTTTTTTTAAATTCATGCGATCAGCTGACGCGTGTTCCCTCCCCCCTCCACCATGCAACAGACGATTTTTTTCAGCTCAGTATGATGTCAAATACTTATGAAACAAGTTTGAGCTGACGTACTATGTCTTTTTTTTACTGGGAGTGGCTGACGACGGATGTGGTAGACTTGAGCACTTACTTGACCAGACGGTCGGTTCACTTATTAGTCATATAAGATCAACTATACATTTCAACGTCAGCCGGCTTACTATGACTTTTGTGTTTGCAACGCTACCTCCCGGACTAACCGTCACAACGGAATACGTCATGTGTTGTCGTCGGTTGCCGTCAAAAATGTTTCAGAATACCAAAGCTGGCCACCGTAGGCAGAATACAAAAAAAAACGGCGCTATTTTAAAGAAGTGAAACAAAAAATGGTGTTTGGTTCGACATTAACAGTATTCTATAATTTTCACGTCGACAAAAAAAAGTTGGAAAGTTCATCGAGCGATAGCGATTTAACGCCGGATATTATTAAAACAGATGCTTTGGGATTATTAATAAATCTACTACCGGAAAATCAAAAGATAAATATAAAAAGGCTATAACGATTTTAATGAATGGAGAACAATACAAATAGTCAAGGTTGTGTCCGAATGTGTATTTACGTAGCCCTGTGTTTATATTGTCTCGCAGAAGGTATGAAAAGTAGAGTATTCACCTCAAGGAATCTACTATTTCTTTATTTCAGATAAATGTTCGGATGAGCGGATCCTTAGTTTTTAAATCACTGTGTAAGTTGTCAGTTTCATGATTCATCAGTCGATTGTTAGTTTACAATAATAAATTGAGAATGGTTGTATAATTATGAACGACAATAACAACATTTCAATCGTATGTGTTCCCAACAAATATTCAAAACAATGCGATTACGAATGAAATATTCATAACAGTAATCGAATCACATCTCCTATCAATTTCGAACAAAATAGTACTAAAATGTTTATCATTATGACTGTGTTATGGAACGACTACTTTCTAATTATTTCAGAAAGCTAATTAAAATAAATATTTTACAAAGTATTAAACAAAAATTTATTAGATATATTGACCTGAACAAAATAAAGTCATTAACAGGTATATATTTATATTTTTAAAACCCGATTTAATGTTACAATATTTATAAATTTAATTTGGTAGACATCATTTGATTTAGTAATTAATAGATACATATACATACATTACTAAAAGCAATTAGAACCAGTCCCTTTCTGGTAACCCTTTCAACGAAACCGTGAATCCCGAAAATTGATATACCAACATAGCATTATTAACTGAAAACCTTTGTTGGCGAGTCTATTCAAACACATAATTACTAATAAAGCTATTTTTAATTAGGTAACATTATATTTTATCTCGTAGAACGGGTGCTACGAATTCTTGGTAACGCGTAGCAAATGTCTACGCCGTAGTATTATTTCGTAGGCACTAGCTCTCGTTGTGGCTTCTCCCACCATGAACCTTTATTTGAATGTACTAAATACGTGTAATTTTGAAGCTATAATCTTTATCAATTTTTTTTTTTTCATGTTATAAGGCCGAGCATTAGGCAGGCAATCCTCCAGCTGGTAAGTGGCTTCCTCAAAATATCAGGGGGATTGCCAATGTGTTGCCGACCATTATTATCACTGCGCTATCATAGCTTCAATTTTCAGTTATTATTTGTATATTTTTGACGATCGAATGTGAAATGATTATCCCTATATTCATTAAAATACAAAGTTTATTTTCCTTTTTTCAAATTGAATTAATTTAAGCTAATGTAGTGACTACATTAGCTTCGTCGTTCCATAATTCATTGCGGTCAAAGATTTTTACTTCACTCTTTACGTAACAGAAACCTCAGCCTGTGCCTTCGCTACTTTTAAGATAACCTAATAAAGGTTTCTTTGGAAGAGAGACATCCGATATTACTTTTCCTTAAAATCCAACAAACTCTAACGAAGTCATGAAACGTGATCATAAATTTTTAGGGAACCCCAGCAGGACCAGCGAAACGAAGTCGCAAAAAATCTTATCTTTATGGACACATTTTAAGGTATTCGGATCCCAGCGCTGAGGGGGTATTATGAGCAAGTAAAACATCGGAAGCGTTAGTAGCTACATAAATACTGGCACGTACACCCACAAAACTCAGGATCTCGTTTGTATTGTTTCTTTTGTTGTTGAATTATTTTATTGTTACTTACCCCTAGAGTTGACTTTTCTACTTTTAAAGGAGAAAGTTTATGGGAGGTAGTTACTGCCGGCGTTATGGGCGTGCACACAGAGGCGCGCGCCTATGAAATTTGTATGAATTTTTATGCAATGAATTATATCAAGCTTTATTTTATGTAACAAAGTCCTAACAGTAAGACGAATGATTTTATCGTCATTTAAAAAACATATCTCAAAGTCAAAGTTCAAGCCGTTTATTCAATTTAGGCCCCAGAAGGGCACTTGTTACCACCGGTTCGGAACTCGGCCTTCAACTGAGAAGAATCTGGCAAGAAACTCAGCAAGCTTACATTTTTAAAATATTTTTGTACAATCTGACTATGTTTGGCTTTTTTCTAAATAAAAATTAAAAAGAAAACATATACCTAAGCATAGATATATTTATTTTATGTATTTTATATAAATAATGACTTCTTAGAAATACTTTTGTATTCAGTAATACAATTGGCAAGTAATTTATTTGAACAGCAAAACTAAACGATAATTTTAACAAACAAACGTTTTCCAGAAAATTTTATTTAGGGACAAAAGCCACTGGTTTGTAATAATTGAACAACAACTTATTAATTAAAAACAACCTGTATAAAACGAATAATTGACATGGAACAAAGACATTATTAGATAGATTATAAATAACGAGAAAAGCGTTTGTTAAACAACATAAAATAGATTGATACATGTCGCATATTTAATACCAAAATAAATATTTGAGTCAGTTAATTCAGCCTCAAACACGTGGGCAAACATGCCATATACTCGTATAATGACCAAAACAGGAGCTTCTTTTTAAGGCTCTCGCCCATTATTTGCGCGCATGCCAAAACGAATGTGAATAAACAGCGCTGTTACGCGTGACTTGAATAAATAGCTACATAATATTCACAAACCAAGAGGAACCTGTAAACTTTTTTACGTTCCAAATATAACTTATATTTTATTCAGTATGTAACAGTGACAGTGTAAAGGTAGATGGTACTCGTATATATTTTCTATAACATGAGCTTAGTAACAAATTACCAATATTATATGTCAGTTATTTCAGGCTTAATTGATAGCAAATTGATTTCTTTGCTAATGCGGTTGGTTAAGTTTATCACAAAATAAAATATTAAAAGTGACCATATTTTTATTTATATCAGAACATAGAATAAAGTAATACGTTTTTGGAGGGAGGACAGCAGAGGCTTGGTAATAGGGTCCCGGGGTGGCACCCTTTGGATACGGAACTCTAAAAAAGGCATTGCAAAACACACTAGGCATTAGCTAGTGTATAAGAACTGACATGGTATCACATACACAAGAAACCAGTTTCGAAATTATTGAGATCATAGCCTCATAACACATTCCACCCCTTCATTCACATTACCATTTGAAATAAATAAATAGTATACTTTCTTATGTTATGAAGAAGTTAGTCAATATCTGTACCAAAATACTATTCAAATCTGTTTAGCCATTATTATGTGTGACTGAGTAACAAATTACAACAAATGAACCAAATTATGTGTGACCGAGTAACAAATTAAATGAACCAAACAAACAAGGATTTTAAGTACACAGATTCAACAAACATATAATCTGTCGTCGATTTTCCGATTTATTACTATTCCCATATAGATATCCGTTCACGTTCCAGCAAAAAACCACACTGCATTCATTATTCATGTATGTTAAAACTTTATTTTACACTCATACATTTATTTAAAGGGTAGTATTTATTGCGTTGTGTGTACGTTATTTGTTTGTTTCGCGTTCTTTTGGGAATTCTGTGAAAATATACCTAGTTGGCAGCAATCATTGCTAAAATAGCATTTTGTATCATCATTTTCAGGCAATATAATTTTGCTTGTGTGCGTGGTGTTTTATGTGAATCTAGCCAGTTCATGAATGTAGTAGTGACGTGTGGTGTGACCACAGCGTGGCAAGCATTCCTTGATAACTTGCCCATAAGTTTGTAACAATTGTGTGGTTCCGTGCGATAGCAGTGCTCTGTTACAACAGCAACATGTGTCACGGGAGTGCGGTGTGGTCGTGAGGCGATGAGTATTATCGGCCCTGACCCATTCATTATTCAACTGCGAATGCCGATCTGTGCGAATGCGTCTACCTATTCGCATACTCGATTCATTCGCTCCTTTTGCCAATTCACTCTTTAACACCTTCTTACGGTTTACTTCACAACCTGAATAAAATAACAGGATCAAACCTCCTGGGAGAAGATTCAATGCTCAAATATATGAGTTACGCTTATTCTGAAGCCTTACAAATATAAAGCTTGCAGACATCGTTTTGTTTTAATTAAATTAACAATAACAATCCTGTCCGGAGGATTTAATCATTATTTCAGTCGTCTCTTAATTATAATTATTCCGAGGCTTCCAAAATTAATTACTGCCGCATTGTGAGTCCGTGATCAGAGGTTCTATTCATCTCTAGAAATATATTTTTTTCTATTTTTTTTTATTCATAATTATTTCAGTATGATAAAGTAATTTATTTACTACCTTATAACTAACATATATCGTTCAAGATTGCAGCATTTTATCAATATTAATTTAATATTTTCTCAAATCTTTATATGATTAACTTCAGATAGATTACTCTTAATTAGTATCAATGATGGGAAGAATCTGGCTCCTAAAATACACGACCCTCCTAATTTAGGAGCCAGCGCTTATAAGTTTTTGTGTACCAACATGTATTTTGATAAATAAAGATTTATTATTATTATTATAAAGCATAGATAGCCGCGTGAGAAAAAATCAATCAAACTCTGATAATATATTTGGCATACTAACAATGAAATGGTACCTTATTATGTTTATATCGATAACCTTTACATAATATAATCTATGGATGAATGAGGTATATTTGTGATCTTTGTATTTATTATTCGATTCAGTATTACTGGTCATGATTGAGTTAACCTTAACTAGAATAAAATTACATTAATAGAACATTCTAAATAACCTTAAATTGTTGGCTAAAGAAGAATACTTAGAAAGCTGAATTAATTGGGCTCTTTCACGATATGCCTCCACATTACCGTATTTTAAAGCGATTCGAAGAAAGATTTATCCACGTAAACCTTTTTTCATTGCTATTGACGCGAGAATTTGAATTCTCAAAATGTTTACGACGACCACAGGGGTCACACGAACGTATATGAAAAGGTCACAATCGCGAACAATGTCGTTGTAGCAAGGCTGCGGAGCAAATTTTTAAACTATCCTGTGGTCGTGAGCGACGTGACGCGAATCACGGCAAGACCTCGCCTGCTGTTTATTTGTTCGCCGAACATTTCTAAAGCTACCTATGCTCGTAACTTTCACACAAAATTGAACCTCTCGCGTCATCGGACGATTTATTTTTGTGGACACACTTGGGGTCTCGTCTGCAGATAAGAATATCTTCAAACTGATACCGACTGATGAAAACTCCACGCTCCCCGGGGCGTCCTCTCTTTTATTTCTCCGAGATATATAAAAAGTAATGAGGTATTTTATGTCTATGGCTGCTACGCCCTTTTGTTCGAACTTTCCCAACCGAAACGGAGCTCTCAAATAGATTTTTGCTTCAACGTCTTTTTAGGGTAAACATACATATTGATTGATAAACAAGGCTGGAGTGACACTGAATGTAAGAATATACGTTGGATTATTTTCTTACGTTTTGAACTGCAAATAACTGGAATAATTGGAAATAACTACATTTGTATAAGTTTTATTTAAAAGATTCATTAACTTTTATAAAAAGGTAGACTGTTCTGTGCATTGCGTCTGAGTACTTTATGCATTTCTTTATGTTATTGAATTTTTCCTTATGTGAAATAAATAATATTTAATCTAAAATAGGTAATATTTGAAAATAGATTGTTAACCGAATGACATTTGAAAAAACTCTATAAACCCCCATAGAAATTAAGTATATATAGTGTATGTATAGTGTAGTAGCAATAGTTATGTGGCCATCGAAGCTTATAATTATGCATAATAGAAAACACTTTTAAATTATGAACCTTGGGATATAATTGATTTCTTGATTTACAAAAAATAAGAGTATTTGAAAGTAAAAACGAGACATAACCTATTTGTTTTGCATAACATCTGCCCATCGACCTTTACTAATGATATGGCAGATCACAATTAATTTTGTCATCTGAAAAAAGGTTGATCTCAGGACATGGGTCAGGTCACGGCTGGTGTAATCCCGGCACACTTGGACCCTCTGTCCGTGAGTCACACGCCACAATCCTGGATATTTCTGCAAAGACATACGACATGCTCATAAATTTTCACGCAAATTTGAGCTCGCGACATTCTCCGACCCTCTCGCACGTATATTTTTAGGATAACGAGTGTGTTATCGGACTGGAGGCCCTTTTCTGTAATAAATAAGGTGCTGCCTATTTTTAAATTTAATTTAGAATGTGCAAAATTAAAGAAAAAGTCACTGAGATAATGTTTTAATTAACGTAAATTAGGTTCTCGGTTATCTCTATTTTCTAATTCGCTTTCGAAGACCTGTTTAATCTTGACAATCCTTTGATAAATCTTCATAATCATCAACATATAAGCTACTAGGTCTAGAGACTTTTCATAAACGATTGGGATTTTCCGATTTTATTTCTTGGCCATGCAATTCATATCAAAATATTTACCAAGAGCTAGTGGAATCAATAATACGCAAACGTTTTTAACCAAACCCTCATGTATGTAGATAGGTACCTACCTACGTAGGTAGGTACACTACTGAGCTACCAAGACAAAATAGCGAATAATGAAATTGGAGAAATCCATTCAAGCAAGGCCCAGCTGAGAAACTGGAGTATCTAAAACTACTCAACGAAAGAAAATGAAAAACATCTATCTATACAATAACTTCAGAGAACATAAACATTGGAAGTAAAATGTGCACCCCAAAGACTTATAAAAAAAAAGTTATAATAAATTAAAAAGTTTCACATCTTTTAATAATATTTGAATCATAAAGTAACTGAGTACTGGCTTCCTAAAAATAAAATGCCATGATGGGTAAGAGACAATAGCTATTACAATTCTCTGGATGTTACTAACTACAAATGAATCATTCGAGAGACTGTTATCTCTGGACGGTTGCGATGGCTCTAATGTAATAATCGCCAGCCGATAAGAGGTCTTCATACCGAGAGAAGCCTCCCGAGAGGCTGAAGACAGTAATTAACGATACCGTCTCGTTCGACAAGCGGATGATATACGCCGCCCGCGCCTTCGCGGCCGTCGCTGTCGCCCGCAGAGATAACGCACCCGACCCTTATCACTACACGCTCCTTACCGTTTGTCATAAATTTTATCACTCCAATGAGCGGACGCAACCGAAGATCTCTTTTTTCGGCTTCTCTCCTCCACCGAGTTAACGACCCGTGAACTCGTGAGCTACGCTCCAAGGGTCTATTTTTTCAGTCACAAACACGATCACCGCAGAAGATAATTATACACTTTAATATTTTTTATTCAGTCGAAACACTACACATACTTCAGTATTTTTTTTTTTCAACATAGTCACGATAATTTATTTTTATGGTACAAACATATATATTTAAATTTCAAAAATATGTTAAATGTTGTCATTAAAAAGTTATCACTTTGCAATAACTCTTCCAAGTCAACT